>CALNXJ010000026.1:30000-145000 GCA_942486045.1 Pocillopora meandrina | reverse complement strand
TTTTCAGCCCGATTAACGCCTGCATTTTGAGAATTCTTTCGTACAAAGTAGTGAATTTTTGATATGCAAATTGAGGTCGAAGAGAAGGGTCTCCTCTGATCACGCTGGTATGAAAAATATTTCAGCTGAAGTTTCCATATTTTGTCTGTGAACTAACTGAATACACCTTGTAACTTGTAGCAAGATAGAATTCCGTGAGCTACATTGTTGCAGTCGCTGCGCGCTAGACAAAATCTTTGAAATTTACACTTTCGATCGCTGTTCACAGGGGTGGTCTGGCCAAAAATCATTTTTGGCTTGTGGCGACGCAAAAGAAGAGAACTGGAGAACAACTAAACTATTTTTGAAACATGTCCTAAACCCTTTTTATGGGCAAAAAATAAAAGAAAACTTTTTTCCGACGGGAAGTCGAGAGGACCGCTCTTAGCGGGAGCGGCACTTAATAGATAAATGCTGTCTTACAGAGTATCATAATCTAGTCTAATCTCGATTAGAGGAAATGATTTATCGCTGGTTACCCTGTCGACCCGTTTATGCCATGAAATAACATAACAGTATACTTACTGTTATCATCAGGCTCCTTAAAAGTTCCATCGCAAAACAATTTGTTTTCAGTGGGATGCCTCTTCATAACACCGTCACCTTTTTTGCTTACTGGGCTTCATATTCGATAAGTAGTGCCAATGGATGGGGAGAATGGGTGTAAACTGGATCCACAGCCCATCTAACCAAATTATCACCTCATTGAAACGGTTCCTAGCAGCCTAATGTCAGCAAATTTAAAATTTGCTAATTTAATTAGGACGCACAGGACATAAAGCTGCCAAAGATAAGAAATATCCTGCTCAAGGGTCACTCAGATGATGCATTTACTATGTAAATGTGAAATAAATTATATCGGAGGGCCGTCTTTGCCAGTCGAACCGAAAAAATGCATGAGAACAATCTGATTAGGAGCGACTAGTTGGTTGTGTGAATCCGCCATCATTGTTCTGAGTGCCCGCGGTTTTTAGGGCCAAAACACTTTCTAACCCAATTTAGCCCAGGAATAGAAATGAAAGCATCCTCGGCATTATTTCTATTGACTACTCTGTCCTGTGACTCTTATGATTACATATCAGCAGCTGGGGTTAGACTCTCGAACATTCGTATATATCATTGAATCGACCCCCTTCCCCCCTTGTCCCTAACAGCAATACAGGACAGTATTAGACCTCTGAGTTATTTTAGTGCTACTAAGAGCAAAAAATAGGTGGATTTCGAAACCACTTGTTGAGCAAAGTAGTCTAATGATTGACGTCAGGCCTTAGATACCGAAAAACTCCCAGACATACTTGCCAGACAACAAAAGCTAATTACGACTCAGCCTATTACGGAATTTTAACTAATTAAGTAATGCTGTCAAAAATGAAAACAGGTTTCTACGCTCCAGTGATTTCCATCACCAAATGCTCCATCTGTCTTTTGGTTTTCTTGCATTGTATTTGCCAGACCAGTGCTTTGGATGGCAATGGAAATTAAAAAGTGAGTGGGAATAACCACTGTACGACACGTCGTTTGTTTGGTTGTATTGAAAGAAACACAAGGTTGATATTGTATTCGAATGACGTTTCAAACTGTGAAAGTATCAGAATGGATATAAAAATAGATCCAGTTTGAGATATCAACCTTATCGTATTTAAGGCTTGTAGAGGTTTGTATGGCTTTCATGTGCCACACTCGCCAAAATGCAATTGCGACTCGCTTTGTAACAGACATAATTGCATGCATTCACAACCATGCGATTATCTTTTGCGGAAAATTGTTTACTGCATGTGGGGGCCTTCTACCGCAGTCGAGTAAGAGCGGAAACTAACTGTATGAAAGCAAATAGTTTTTCCATTACATATAAGAATTTTGTTTCATGTTGAAGAAGACTTTTTCACTTGAATTATGTCGCTCCAATCAAGAATCAATATATTTGCAACAGCGTAATATTGTCGATGCACTATTATGATGTAACGCGCGCTGTCATCGGTTGAAAGAGCGTGCTCTATGAGAGTATGGAGCATAGAGCTGAGCTAAAGCTTTCACGTCATCCGTCAAATTGTGCTATGTTCGACCTTTTTCGGGACTTCGTTTTAGCTTTTTTCCGATAATTGAAAGTGAAATTTCGGAACAAGCGAGCCGGCAAGTAGCAATAGAAGAACCAGAAGAAAATAGAAGAACGTTATTAAAACGTGAGCAGATACGAAAATCCTCAAAGGAAAAACAAAATAGACATTCCGAGTTTTAAAGATTTTCACGCTTAGTTAGATCGCAAGCTTAAGTACTGTAATAAAAATCAAACACAGCTAACACTTGTATAGTATATAAGGTTCAGTGTTAAGAAAAAAAAAAAACAACAACAACAACAGAAATGATAAAAAATATAACCAAACTGGCATAACTGTTAAAATTCATTCCGATCATTACAGTGTCTGAGCGAATATGATCATGCTGAAGTCCATCGCGGCTCGCTCATCATGACGATCTCCGATCATCACTGTAAAGCAAGCCTCAGAAAGCCTCATATCCTTTCCGATGCGTTGAGTGGAAAGTCACATCAGTCACTGCAGCTGAGTTTTACTGCGCTGTCATCCCGAGCGATCTTCATGTTCCGGTGAATTCGGCTGTCGTTCATTCCAAAAACGCTCGCCTTCAGCAGTTTGTTTTCTACCATGTCATGTGAAAAAACTCGCGTGTTTTTATGAGCCATAATTCGGCTGAAGTTCACTGAACATTTCACTTCAATATTCTGTATAAGAGACTTAAAAAATTCAGGCAAAAGTGTCAAATTCGACCTGCCGAACTATTTTAGTTTGTAAACTATTGGAGAATGTGAACTTTGATGGTTTGACACTTTTGACAGCTTTAGTCTTGTAATGCCAATAAGATTATTTGAACTATTCTAACAGGGATTCTGATTGGCTTATTGTGGCGTGCTTTATGAGAGTGGCGACTACGTCTTGTGTTTCTCCCTATACTTCTTTCGTGCTCTAGCCGCTTCCTGCGTGCTTTATAACAGAACAGAGCACAGTCAAGGCTTCTTTATTTGTTAGGTAAATCCCTTGCACAAATCGATGAGGATGGGAAACCAATGACCCTCGATTTTCTCAATCTGGTCGTCCGTGATACTCGTCATCGAATCCGTCTTTCAGACTTGTCAGTCAGCACTGAAGATTAATAATGAATACTAGTTTAATAATGTAATATTCCAATACCTTTCTTACCTTGACGCTTGCTAACTTGTTGACGTTCCTAAAGCTGCAAGACAAGCTGAAGGGAAAAGAAAATATCGGGTGACCAGTCCGAAGCTCGTTTCACTGGATTGACGGTTGTCAAAACAAGCAGTGTGGAAACAAAGACGCAGGGGGAAAAGTAAGCGGTTATTAAGGTGGGTCCCTTCTCAATTCCACGTGTCTCCGGAATATGACGCAGTTTTTGATTAATCGCGCCAAGGCTTGGATGCCGCATGTACTTTAAGAGGCTGTCTCTGTTATTTCCACCCGGTCAATTTTGCGTCAAAAATAATTTTTCCTGAAACTCTGTCAACAGAAAGACTTTACCTAGGAAAGAACTAAATTAGATTTGGTTTGATTCGAAATAATTTTCTGACTGCATTAGGAGCCATAATTATTTTCCAGTCCGCAGGGACCGTCGCAACGTCTCGAAAATTGAAAAATAGGCATGTTTTGTAACATTGCAAAATATTTGATTCGCATAGTTAATCCACAGAATTTATATCAGATTGCTTAAAAACCTTTCTAGTTTGCCAAGAAAGTTAGAATTTGCCCTCTCAATATATTTGAAAAGGCGAATTTTAGCATATTCTGACCATTAGAAATCGCCATCGGCCGATGGCCGTAAATAACCTTGATTTAGACGTTAAGTTTTGGGATTTGGGACCTGGTTGACGATTCTATCCTACACAGCCGTTAAGTTTAGACCTTTATAGGTAAAAATATGCAAAAACCCCTGTACGTTTCCGATTTTTCAAAAGTTATGACCGTTTGAATCAGCACATGTACGAGCATTCGCGATTTTTTCGCCTACACCAAAATCGAACCACTGGAGCAGATTTCGTCATAAATACAGCTTACCCACTTTGCAGCCCGGCTTCATGGCTCACTTCAGAATTGTTCTAATAACCAAATTAGTGAAATCCATGATAACTTCAACAAATAGCTAGGTATTGCCTTCGAAAAGTAGGCGGCATCCATCGTGATTCGTGGCATCAAAACAAATGTCGGAATTGGCCACATTTCGCGGTGAATCACCCATTTAACATCGCTGCAGAGCTGAATTTTTTCCAAAATCAGAACATAAACTCTCCATGTCTGGAAGCTGAGGGAGAAATGAAGGTTTTAGGCTTCTGAAGTGAAGAAATAATCGCTTAAATTTAGGTCCAGTTCGATGTTATACTGTTCTCACAAAGGTCCGCACAAAAGAGAAGACCGCTGATAGCTTGTGCCGTACGTTGTGCCGTATGGTTTTGTTTTGTATCCCAATGTAATATTTGGGGAGAAAAATTTTGGACGAAAAGAATAAATGCTTTTACCTGGAGTTTGATATCATATAATCAATAAATCGATTTTAAATATCCTGAGCTTGCTTCTCTCGGTTCCGCGTCGATTGTGTCCACAGAACAGCAACCTGTCAATAGCCGGAGAAATCGGCTACCAACGTGTTAAAAACTTGACACATGCTTCGTATGAACAGATGTTATAAGTGTTGCTTTTGGTAAATTTTCAATCGATTTCATCAAAACATTTCACTGACTACTAGATATTATAATATAATACATTATAACAACGCCGTCAGAACTTGATATCGGAAGTAAAGGTAGTTTGTATCTGTAAAGCATATTCTACACTTTCAGCCACCGTATAAGACATTGTTTACAGAAGTCTACTGAGAAACACATTGAAAATCACTAATCACGTCCGACAGTTTGTCTCTCAATTTTACAGGGATCTCAAAATGACTACAGATGGCTCTCAACAAAACCACATTGAATTTCTGAAGTGTGTTACTGTGGTAACGTTCACAGAGGTCCTACGTATCGTAGCAGATTGGATGTGAGACTTTGATCTCTTTGTTAACTTTGTCTACCAGATCTTGTCTCTCGGAATTTTCCTGGACGCATTGGATATCTTCCTCCTCATCCAGCGATATCCCGATCACACCCTGATCTTTTCGCCGCATTGCTGCTAGCCGGGAGAAAAAGCTCTGAACTTGGCTCACTGTCAGCCACTGTTCTCTAGTGAACAAACGTGCATTTGATTCATTTTTCGCATTTCGCATGTCCACTGCAACTTGTAAACCGTGCCGTTAGATATTCTTTTACCTTCTCTGAAAATCTAACGCTGCCCCTTGGTATGCTTACGGCCCATCCTGTTCGTAGAGACGAGTGGGGCGAAGTATCCACGGGAGAAGTGAGTGGTGTACTGGAATCTAACGAACAGCTCGAACACTCGCACCCAACCTGCTGACTGAATGCTTTCCAACGTCCAGGTGCAGCTCCAGCTGCGAAAAGGTTTCGAACACTTCAGCACATCCAAACACAGAGCATTCAAACAATTGCTGTTTCCTTGCTGCCCTTTGAACGACGCTTGACCACACGCTTTTCAGGAGGATCATAAAACCCTTGAGATTCTATGGTTTGAAGGGACTCGTTGTTGCGAACTAACCTCGAAAACTAAAGCCATGTTTCGCGCTTAATGTCCCGTTGAAACTTTGGATTGCAGCTGCATTCTCTTCAAGAATCAGTCATAGAACTCCACTTGTAAGTCTACATATGTGTTGAAGTTTGGCGTTTTGGAATTTAAAGCTGAACGATTGCACTATCGCGCATAACAGATTCCACAACTTCGAATATGGAGATATCGGTCTGAGAGTTTGGAAATGTTATGGCATCGGTAAAGGGAAGTACATTCGATATGACGTAATTTATATCAAGCGCCAAGGTCAAACATACAGTACAAAGATAGATAAAATACAAAAAAGCGACATTTAAACGCCTTTGCGGCGTATAATGCGAAAAAAAGCCTCACAAAGAAACACACCTCTGAGCTTTGAAAAAGCGCGGGTCGAAAATACCAACACATGATTGGTTACTCTCTTTCCAGAGAGAAACAATGAAAACGGAACACCGTTGATCCTAACCGCAGGTAAACCAAGTATAAAAGGATGGTTTTCCACCCTTTTTGGCGGGATTGGAATTGAGAATTTCTCTGCCTGTCCCTGATTAACACAGCCTGACTTAACAAAGCAGCTGAAGAGATTCTTTAAGAATCGAAACCGCCGGTCCTGCTAGACGATATACTTCACTTTCAGTTTTACCTGAAAAAGATGTCAGCTTTTGAAACACCATTGCGGCCACCAAAAACGCCAGACTACCGTCCAAATCTGGACGAGGAGATGGAATTAACGTATACTGATCCGAACCTAGAATCGGACCCAGAGGATAGCCCTCCAGCATCACAACTCGAGCCAAGGCATAAAGCTGAATTAGCCAAACAACGCAGCAACGAAGGTCTACGCCTTCAAAAAGAAAGCCGTCAAAAAGAAAACCTTCCGAGGAATAGCCGATCCACGCGGCAGCCAAGGAAGACGAAACATGAAGACACCATCAGCGCTATCCAGTTCAAGAAGCAAAAAACTGAAACCTCCATTTGAAAACTGGAGAGACACTTACAACAAAAGACTAGCCCTAAGTCGCTTCAATACAAGGCGAAGGCAAACGTCACGCCTGACGAAACCTTTCGACAGGAAATAAGCGCTATTAAAAGTCACGCCGAAGAACATTACGTTAGCGCCCTACTGCGCTTCCATCAGCGTAGACTTGTTAGTCACAAGAACAAATTTGAAAAGGCTAATATTGCCAAGTCTCGATCACAATACAATGTAAATACACGTGAAAGATCACGTTCGCCTTTTAGGAACACTGTAAATACTGATGTCGACAGGATAGACAAAATAGAAAATCAGCTTTCAGAGCTGAAAGATCTTATACGAAGCTATCCTCGACGTCAAAACTCACTACAAACCGACCGAGACCTTTCAATATACAAACTATTCATCTTGCCACCCGCCAGGTCTTAAGAAAGGCTTTATTAAAGGAGAAGCTATCTGACTTCTAAGAACAAACTCCTCGGAAAGAAATTTCCAGGAGGCCATGTGTAACTTCAAAACACGACTTGAAGCACGTGGTTACCCAAAAAGCCAAATTGAAAAAACGTTATCTGAGGTCTCGTTTGCCGCAAGGCAGTCGACACTTAAAAAACAAACCAAAAAAACTAAAGGCAAAATATTGCCTTTTGTGACAGCATACCACCCAGGAGTTAAAAATTTAAAACAAATACTAATGCAAGAATGGAACCTCATCCAAAATCAGCCACTGCTGAAAACAATTTACAAAACGCCTCCGATTATATCATACAAAAGAGGTAAATCGCTCAAAGACATTCTCGTCAGAGCGAAGCTTTAATAAAAGGCTTTTGCGTCGCAAACGTAAAACCACACAGGGGAGTCTGTGTAGGCCTGTCTATGACCTTTTCAATGACAGTATAGCATTTTTCTCCCCAAATATTACATTGGGATACAAAACAAAACCATACGGCACAACTTACAGCACAAGCTATCAGCGGTCTTCTCTTTTGTGCGGACCTTTGTGAGAACAGTATAACATCGAACTGGACCTAAATTTAAGCGATTATTTCTTCACTTCAGAAGCCTAAAACCTTCATTTCTCCCTCAGCTTCCAGACATGGAGAGTTTATGTTCTGATTTTGGAAAAAACTTCAGCTCTGCAGCGATGTTAAATGGGTGATTCACCGCGAAATGCGGCCAATTCCGACATTTGTTTTGATACCACGAATCACGATGGATGCCGCCTACTTTTCGAAGGCAATACCTAGCTATCTGTTGAAGTTATCATGGATTCCACTAATTCGGTTATTAGAAAAATTCTGAAGTGAGCCATGAAGCCGGGCTGCAAAGTGGATAAGCTGTATTTATGACGAAATCTGCTCCAGTGGTTCGATTTTGGTGTAGGCGAAAAAATCGCGAATGCTCGTACATGTGCTGATTCAAACGGTCATAACTTTTGAAAAATCGAAAACGTACAGGGGTTTTTGCATATTTTTACCTATAAAGGTCTAAACTTAACGGCTGTGTAGGATAGAATCGTCAACCAGGTCCCAAATCCCAAAACTTAACGTCTAAATCAAGGTTATTTACGGCCATCGGCCGATGGCGATTTCTAATGGTCAGAATATGCTAAAATTCGCCTTTTCAAATATATTGAGAGGGCAAATTCTAACTTTCTTGGCAAACTAGAAAGGTTTTTAAGCAATCTGATATAAATTCTGTGGATTAACTATGCGAATCAAATATTTTGCAATGTTACAAAATATGCCTATTTTTCAATTTTCGAGACGTTGCGACGGTCCCTGCGGACTGGAAAATAATTATGGCTCCTAATGCAGTCAGAAAATTATTTCGAATCAAACCAAATCTAATTTAGTTCTTTCCTAGGTAAAGTCTTTCTGTTGACAGAGTTTCAGGAAAAATTATTTTTGACGCAAAATTGACCGGGTGGAAATAAGAGAGACAGCCTCTTAAAAAGTAACCCGAACAATGAATTTTTTTGAGCATACTTTATCGAAGTGCGTTTGAAATTATGCAATTGGCAAAATAACAAAAAAACAAAAGAAAAACAAACAAAATAACAGAAAACGAAAGCAAAAAAAATCAAAATGGAACTGAAAATTTTCCACTGTTATCGTCCGGCTACATACTTATAAATAATGGTAATAATACTAAGTGGAGTCCAGTTCGGTCTGTAATCATACAAAATCGGACGACCGAGTCCGATTTTTTTATCTCAGTTGAGTATGATTACGGACAGATTTGGACGACACCAAGTCCTGTTAACAATTAATCAAAACCAAGACAAAATTTTACAAAGAATCTAGACATCGGCTGTACATTTTCATAACAAAAACTAAAGCAAAAACAAAAAAAAACAACAGTTAACTCGGCCAAATTTGAGACAACAGGGCGCGCACGTTCATAGTTTTTCCGAGACTTACTTTAAAACCATTTGCAAATTCTCTGGATCAGTTAACAAGGATGGAGGTATTCTTTCACACAGTGTAGTATAAATTTTATTGAAAAACTCATCTTCGACGGCTAAGCATGACCTTTAATTTAATTTAAAGTTAGAAAATCATTACAATACAATAAATTGTAATTAACATGCAAACAGTTTTTTCACTGGTTGAGATACTCGTTTTTGACTACTAATGCGTATATTTACAAGGAGATCGGTCGTCTAGCTTATTTAATAGGTGTAAACGAACGTCTGTTCAGCATTTTGTATCCAGAGGTTTAATTCTGAACAAGCTAACGATAGAACCGTGATCCGTTTGGTTAAGTATGCAACCATAAGCAAGGGACCTTCAATGCTCTTTTCCCACCAGCATACTTAGGTATGTGGGCCGAAGAAATATTTTAGTTAAAACAGTCTCTCTCTTTTATTTTTATCATTATTAAGTTATTATTTATCACCGGAGGGGGGAGGTCAGCCGTCTATAACAAAATATAGAGGGCATGCTGTCTTTGGAAAACTATAAAGCCTCAAGGGAGGGTCAGACAAATTCTATTGTGACACAACCAAATCCTCAACCCTGCCATCTCCCCCCCCCACCATTGGTGATAAATAATGACCGATTCCTTACTCCCATGGTATACCCCCACAATGGCCACACAATCTCCTCATATGAAAGTCAAGGACCTTCTTTAAGATACAAACAAAATAACAACTTATTCTCAACAATTTTTCGTGCGCTAAAAAGAATATCAAATGTATATGCTATAAAACACCCTTAGAATGATGGGTGGGTTTTGGCTCGTGAAAAATTGTGTCTAGCTTTTTGCATACGTGCAAATACACGTTAAAAATAAACAAACGTCTCAACAGCGTCTGACAACTGAAAATAAAATCGTGTTTCTCAGCCACCCAAATTGCAATTTCTATATTAACTATCTTTAACAGCAGCAATAGCAGCTTGGAAAACCTCTTTTTTTTCTATGAAAACTATGGTTTACGTATGACGTTTTCTCCCATTTTTGTCTGTCTTTGTATGGAACTTTTGGACTAATAGGCATGAAACATACGCTTGTAAATTCAAGTATCTTTGATAGATTGTTTCACTTGATTTAGAGAAAGGCAAATTTCATGGTAGTGGAAAATTCCAAGTTTGTTTAGACATTTAGAGGTTTGTCCCTCCGGAATTACAAAACAGCTGAAACCAGTGTCCTAGTAAGAACGCTCATGTCCAAAGTTCTTTCAATTTAGATTTTGAAACTAAATGCTTTAAACATTATAAAAAAAATAGCGCGAGAAACGTTGACGCCACATTAAAAGCACTGTTATACATTTTAAGTTCTTGAAGATATATAGTTGTGTTACTTTCGTATAATTAAAGAAACAATTTTTTAACTTATCTTTAAAAGTTAACTCAGTAATAAGAATAAATCTAACTAGACTTCAGACTGAGACTGGTAGTCAATCCGTGCCTTTTATAAACTAGTTAGGCGGTGTTACTAACTGAAATCTTCGTTTCTACTTTGTTCCTCATTAGGGAAGCAGATGACAATCAGTATATATAAAAACTGAAAATGTTCTAACCTGGGAATGATGACCAGTTGATCAATATGTCATCATCCTTCTTATTCGCAGATTAGATAAAACAATTTCATATAAACTGTTTGTGATAGGAGTGCATTATGCAGTTGATTTGCAACAGATTAAGGACGATGAGTGCCGGTTCAACTAGATTTTAGAGCTGGAGCTCTTCTATGTATACTTGCGTATCCTACTGATCATATCAATTCCATGATAACAATGAGTATACCATGAAGGCCAGAGTAAACCTTTGGCCTGTTCAACCTTTGTCTCTTGATACGATTAAAGTTAATGTCGGACATATATTTATGCAAGACATCTGTATACTAGTTTTAATATTGAAATTTAAATACCTTCCCAAAAAGTAATTGTTGCATAAAAGCTGACTTTGCAGTGAAAAATCGTGAAAGGCCATGATTCTTCATCAGTTGTCTTTTGAAGTTAGTTAATTTTGGTAAGGACAAAAAGAGTTCGAGGATCTGGATACTCAACTGCCGTATCTCCAAGCAGTGTTGCTTTTCCAGAGTTGTCGCATCCCACGTAGAGGCCGCTATTATGGTGCTTGAACATCGTGAAGCTCCAGAAGTAATCAGGCGCAAAAGATTCATCGTATCCATTAATTTTTCCTATATTCTTGCAAATTGAAGGTGAAGAAGATAATTTTGAATTAAAAACAATCATCCTCTATCCTTAATAAGCGCGCATTATTATTATTATTTCACTACTATGCCATATTACGGCAACGAGACCCGCAAGAAATACCACGGTGCTGCAATATAGACACAGGCTAAAACACGGACAGAAAGTGCAGTATCAAAATTGCTGCACCAGGTAGAAAGGGATGACTCCATCTTTTTTTAGTATTTGTAGCTCATCACTGCCAATGTCACGCCACGGAGCAATATAATACGCGCTTCGCTTGGCTAAATGAGGCGTGCTCAGTTTAGCGAAGGGACGTCATTAGTAGCCAACAAAGAGAATGATAATACACATGCGTTATTGACCAGGGATGAGGTCAATATGGGTAGAGAGTGGGCGGGTGTTGCTTTTATATGGACGGAGTCGAGGGCCATAAAAAACGCACAAAAGAGTAACAGCAAGGGTAAAATCAAGCCATCTTGACTGAGCAAGCTTGGTCAATAATTGTGCCATGCCATGTGCCATGCACAATTTAAGGAAAACCTTACAAAATTCTTAATGGATAAATATTTTAAATGATGGATAAAAATTTTTAGATAAACGCCTTATATTTTATATTTTAGATCTGTGACATTTGTATTTCTTATTTTAGCTTTTAATACTTTTTATTTTTTACGGAGGACCTCCCTGAAAACCACGTATTTACGTGACGGGCGCTTCCTCCTTAAAGATTGTTTATTATTATCATTATTATTATTATAATAATAAGGGATTTATTATATAACAAAAAGATTTCCCTTAATAAGAATCAAGAAAGACTTCATTATCTTCGAGAGATGGGAGAGAGAGCCAACCGTGAGAACTGTGCACAGAAATTATGAACAATTTTAGATCTTGCGCAACCTTTTTTCTTACGTGAATTCGAAGTGGGCAACTGTAGACTTTAAAGGGAACAATGAGACGAACCATTAACAAGAAACATGCCTAATATAGCGTTTTACTTTTTTTAGGATCAGGATATTTCCGAATCGCCCCGAGAGCTCCGGGAAAAGGGAAAAACCAACCGAAATTTTCAACTGACGAATCAGCCACTTGGTAGTATATTTTTATTTTTTTACTCAAACTACATACAAAATTATATCATATTGTCTATATCTTATTTCCAAATTTTGCGGAAGATAACGAGTAACACATCTGCTTGCCATATTTAAAGTCAATGAATGTACGTCACAGTTCCAATGATGACTAAAGCAAGATTAACCTGGAGACGCCCCTTTCTCCTGAACCGAGCTAAACAATTCACACTAAGATTTTATTTTTTTCGGGTAGATGAAAAGTAACATATCTCTTCTTCTGTAACAACCACACAGCGCTCAATCACCCTAACTGAATTTAGTAAGCAAGGTTCTCCCTATTGGACACAAGGTTCATTTATATCTCTTCTTTGCTATTATCCAGCTTCTTTTGTTAAAATTATGGATTACTATAACCGTTATGGTTAGAAAATCCAACTCGCCTTGCCGATTGGCATTCATTCATTTTTACGTTGGAAAGTAAACCAAATAATTACATTCTTCATCTCGAGATCTAATTCTACCCGTCAGAGAGGATAGGTTCGTTCTACACCTAACACATAATATAGATTAAGTGTGGTTTAAGAATTGGTTTGTGAAGAATGAGTGCCGTTTGAGTGGGTGAATGAGTAAGTAAATATTCATTTCTTACCTCTGCTTTGATAGCTCTGCTTGCTGCATCCCCTACCAGTAATAAATTGCTGACGCCAAGGGCAATGCAGTTTGTGCAAGCACCAGTTGTGTTATCATAAGACCTAACTACGATTCAAAGAAAAGAGACTAAAATTACATATATTTAAAAAACACAGCGACGGAGACAAGTTAATGCAGAGCTAGCAGCGCGCACAAAGCGTAGCTCCATACTTATAAATTCTGGCAATAACTCTTAATAAAGTAAATCAATAAGTAAGTAAAAAGGAGCGCACGAAGAGACGAGAACGCATCGAACGAAATTACTATGCTGGCACATCAACTGCAAACTTAGATGGAAGAAGGAGTCGAGTCGAGTAGCTTATCCGGATTTTCTTCAGCGTCAAGAATGGTTAGGTAACGTTACTCCGGTGATAAAATCTGAAGCCATTCAAACTAGAAACATCATGTAACCTTTAGACTTGACTCGTCAGCCAGTTAACTATTGTATGGCTTGCAGCATGACCACTGCACAGATTTATAGACTGTCGGATCTGTAGCATTTGTTTTTGTCATACATTTGTTTTGTTTTGGTTTTTCTTTCTTAAAGAACGCGCGCAATAATTTGATTTGCGTTTAATTTGTCTTTGGAGAACCCGTTAATCAGATGGGAAATTTGTTAGACCGCAAAAGTAAACATCGAGATAGAGGAGCAAACTAAATCGTTTCTCGGCCAAAGCACACCTATATTTCCTGCTGTTTTGTTTGATTTCCTCGAATTACAGTAAATGGTTTATCTAAATGGATAAGCTGTCACTTTCCCTTTACAATTCACCCTCAATGAAACTGGAAGATTTCCGCGAGCTTTCGGCTACGGCTCTGTCACTGAAAAAATGTGAGGAATATGAAGATGGCTCCACTCAGAATAAGTGGCTCAGCTTTTTCTTTGATTCGGCATGACGTGCACATGCTTATGTGCGTGCCGAGGAAGCTTTTGGGCGACTTTCTTGGGCCTCAAGCAAAGTAAACTTAGGTATCATCACTGAGTTCACTACAGACTCACTCCTTACCATCAATCATCACCTCCTCTTAATTTAAAACGATTTCACGATCTATCCGAAAAGTTTGCAATCGATGGTATCCAACCCAATGAACATGGCCAACATGAGGAGCAAACACACTTGTTCTCATCTATTGCATCGAGAATATCGATTTGGACTTTTAGTAAAGCGGTCTCAGTGTAGGCGTTTGTGAGCTGAATGGTACCTTACTTAAACCCCGACAGCTTTTTCAAAGATGATACTCACAAACATTAAATTAGATATGGGCAGTTCATAGTTGCACTAGTAAAAAAGAGATCAATCTACGTACTCGCAGGGGCCCCAATAGTCCCTTTGCAATCTACGGTACCATTTTTATTCAACACAACGAAACCACCTTGCCCAAGGTTCCATAGTTGATATGTCGTTTTGATCTTCACTGGATGAGGCTTTTCATCGGTGCTTAAAAATTTAAAATACAAAGTTATGCTTGCATTCTGAAAAAAAAAAACTTACATAAAGGTTACTGTTGGTTTAGTACCTTTACAATTATCAATGAGTAGGAGACAAACCATCCACTTAACTGACTAAATATTAGGTTTGAATTAGGAAGATTTTTTAAACCTTACCCATTCCTCGAGGAAAGTGCAACCACACTACAAACTAGAGCGGCGAGGCTCTGGACCAGTGCCCCCCCCATTGCAACCAAAAGCAGCTTCCGTTTCCGACCCTACAAAAGTAGACGAGATTCAATGAGCAAGTAAACTGAATTCCTCTCTTCTTTTTAACCGGGAAATGTTACACGGTTGTATCAGTCCATTGTAACAGTCTCAAGATATCTTGATTAAGTCTAAAACATGATTTGCCTTCAATTTCATTGCTTACCCTTTTTTGAGTAACACATTAGCTCAAAGATTAGCATACTGCTCTCCAAATCGAAACTTGGCTGAGATTATTTAAATTTAAGTATTTTTGCATAAGATAGGAAGATATAGCTTTCCTTTTATTTCACAGTTTCTTCATTTACTCGGAAGAATCAATAAAAAAATATTAGAAGAATGTGCCGGGGGATAGCTTGTTACGAACTTGAAGATTAATCCCATTTATTAACTATTATAATTCACCGACAGTTTAGCTACATTTATCACGGACAATCTGAGTCGGCAAGTGGCTCATTTCCCGTTGTGTTCCTACTTTTCCCTAGTCCTCCTTTCATCATCCGTTGTATTAAATGAATAATTCTTTGATACAATTGCATCAAGGTGGGAAATGGCATCCCTTTTTCGAGGAGCAAGTGGATCAAAGGCCTGGATACTGCTATTTTCAGGAAAGAAGTACAAAGGTTTCATGGGAGTTCCTAGAATGCAGCCAAAACTAGTAAAACTGACCAGGAATGCTGCTGCGGGATGTGGGTATCAACATGCTCTACAGGGACAGGGCTATCAACCAGTGTCCATCTGGGCTCCCCTAGAAAAATTTTCAGGGGAGTGGGGTGTGTCATTAAACATAAAACGAGAAAATGGAAGTTAAATTTGTTTCTTTGCGTTTTGTCTTAAATTGGAACTAAATGGAACTTTTCATTAACTTGTGGAGATTTTCCTTCAGAGACAATTATAATAGGTTAAGCGATTTAAAGCTGTAATTAAATAAGATGATATGATTCAGGAAATATAAATTTTAAGTAGAAAATGTGAACTGAAAGGTTTTTTTTAATATTCAGCGGAAATAATAACAAAATTTAAAATCTGATCCATTCTAATCCGGGCCAGCGCCAGTTTTGTCCAGACCTTGACGTCATGAAACATTGTCCATTATCAAATCATTATTCAGCATTCGTTATTCATTAATACTGAATAATGCCAACGAATTATGCTAATGAATCTAGCTTATGAATAATGCTAATGAATCTAGCTTATGAATATTGCTAATGAATAATGCTTATAAATAGCGATGATAAAGATTAGTTAGCATTAATAATACTATGAGTATTACTATTACTGTGCCGCGATGCGTCCAGGTAACTATTCATCACTTCTACCTTCCACTTCGGTGAATAATTGTTTATAATTATCATTATAATTATAGTTTTATAGATAAATGAGAAAGAGAGACGCACACTAGACAAGACGACCCTAGTTCTGAATAAAACCCAGTGTTTAGGGGATTTAATTTTTCTATTTCAAAATGGATGTCAGGAGGTGGCAATTGTTCATGAACTAAGTTTGGTGCTGTTTTGATCTGATATTCATCTAAGACTTTCTTACCCTCTTTGTTTTTTTTGAAGAAACATCCCCTTCAGAAGCTCCCTTTGTTTCGTGTTCATGCATTTCGACGGCATCAACTCTTTGTGAATCCATCTTTATATCTATAAACATTAGATTTATCTACAGTAAAAATATAGTTAAATGAATATAGTACTAAACATTAAAAAATAAATAAATAAAAACAAAATCTAAAAAACAAAATGAATGAGGTATTCCATATACTATTTTATCAGTGTGATAATTGTTCTTCTAGTGAGATTAGGAAACGACGAAGAAATACTGATCGTTCTTAAACGCTGGAACCTCTGATTAAAAAGAAAACGCTCTTTCGTCTTTCAAAAGAAGGGTACTTAGAAGGGCATTTCTGGAACTTGATGCGTCTACGTTTTACTTCACATTGCAGAACAAGCAAAAAAACAAAGATATTTTAAATTAGTTTAGAGAGAAATTCATCTGATTGGGACCTAAATGCATTTTACGCCATATTGAGTGAATATTACACAATAACTTTACCCATTTGAGGTTTCCTTTCATCCGAACACAAACGTCCAATGTAAAATGCACAGTTTGATTTGCTGCAAAAGCTATTTTTTTATTCATTTTTTCAACTGTTAATTAACCCTGCGAACTTAATTCTCTCATACCATCTGATAATAGCGGCGACTTCTCGTAATATGTGACGGAAGGTTTAGAGCGAAGAGGGATGGAAGGGAAACGGAAAATATAGAACAGCTCGGCTGAACTGACGAACTGGAGAAAAGTCCAACCCTGAAAATCTGCTTGGCTAACAGAAGGCAGAAATATGTTACATATTTTTTAGTTTATCTACGTCATTACTTTACCATTAGTGTAAGTCGAGTCTTCGAATACCTTGAAGCTTACTGACGTGATGTTGCTTACGCAGTTGTAAGACAAATTGTTGAAAAGACTTCCTGTAGCCTTAGAAAAACGAGCACAGATAACAAGAATACCCGTTTCCTCTGGAGTTATCGACAAATAATGACATCAGGTCGCCTACGTCATGCAACAACAACAATAACAACCTTTGTAGCTACCAGGATTTCAAGTTATTATGTAATTGTATTTTTTCGTGCTTTACGCTTTTGCTTAGCATAGGTTTTGCGTCTTCGTAGCCTTTATTACCTTTGGTCATTAAATCTTACACAAAAAAATTCATAAAAAATTCATTATTTATTCTTTTTCTTTCAGATTTTCAGGAAATGTTGCTGACATGTTAATAATTAACTTCTGCTATCAATTAATCTTGATTAACCAATACCTATGAGGAAAAGTGACTTTTACCTCAAGTTTTACACTATGTCTTACTTATTTTGTGTTTTAAATTTTACTTTTTAGGAAAGTCCTGGGTTTCAATGATGAATTTTTTTTTCCTGAGAAGCCCATTTTATACACTTTAAAATGACATATTGTAGGTGTTATTCCTGTAAATAGTTGTTGAGATATGAATTAAAAACAATGTGGACAAATTTTTGCGTTAATGTGCAGTTTTGCTCTTCCGTTTTCACTGTTTTGTTTTTTTGCATGTATTACATAGTTCACGTGCACAACACTGAAGAGTCTTTAAAAGCTTTTTTTTTTTATAATAAGCACAACAGGAAAAGCAATTTGCCTGGTTTCCACATGAGGTCAGGAGGTTTAAACAAGGAAGTATAGTTTGTAAAATTAACTTCTTATCTGGAGCATTGGAGCAACGACATGTTTCACAGTTTTAAACAATTTTGAAGTCTCAACTAAAAAATAAATAGCCAAAGAAGAGGAAGGAGGAGGAACATCAGAAATTACGCTATTTTAAGTCGTTTGTGACCTTCCGAAAGATGACGCAGGGTTTTTGCCTTTTTTTTCCTTTAACGTCAGGCTCAAGATATCGAAACCTGCCTTTACATGTTTGCTTAATGACGCGTTCTGTGGGTTTTCGGCGCTTTTGATCCTATTTCCATCACCAAATTATACATTTTGTCTGTAGTCATACAGTTTTAAATAATAAATTCATTTAATATAAATGTGCTTAAGATTTTAACACTGTTAAAATCTCAAGCACGGGATTTATGAATCATTAGGCACACGAGATCCGCGACCTGATAAACAAAATAAAGCGTTTATGATCCAGCTTCATTCGGTTCATTCTGCGGCTAAGGATTAAGAAACAAACAATGCAAATAATTCTTAAATTGTCCCCAAAAACTCGTTGTGTGTGCGTATGCCACAAGGCCCAATTTAAGCAAACAAACAGATATGAAACACCTCATCGACTCAAACTCGTCTCCTTTTGGAAGAAAACGTAAGATTTCTTCTAATGGCAAGCAATAAGAGAATTCCTAAACAGTCTGGAGTTTGAAATCCGTTATGGTTCATCTACTGCAACTAGTAAGTAGATCCTGGTGCGCAAATGGGAAACAAAATGAACTTCGATTTTGTCAAGTTGTTCGTTTGTGATACTCTTCCTCTAAAACTAACTGTCGACGGTTGAGCGACCTATTCAGATTAACAATGCAATGTTTTAATACTGTGCTAACGAAGCTTTCTAAATTACTGAAGTTCTCACTGTTACAGCCAAAGAAGAGGAAGGAAGAGGAACATCAGAAATTACGCTATCTTAAATCGTTTGCGACCTTCCGAAAGATGACGCAGGGTTTTTTTTTTCTTTCTTAAACGTCAGGCTTAAGATATCGAAACCTGTCCTTACATGTTTGCTTAATGACGCGTTCTGTGGGTTTTCTGCGTTTTTGATCCTATTTCCAGGTTGTTGTCAACCCTGTTCCGTATCTTTTTATTTTTAGAACTGAGATATGTGGGGGGTTCTTTAATTTCCCGCGAAAACACGCTGACGTTCGCATAACACCCTAAAAAAATGGCCAAAGGCAAAGGCTGACCTCTATTCCTTCTCCGATTCCTTTCTTTCTTAAAAGTTTCAAAAAACTTAAAAATCGTTTTCACGGGCCCTAAAGTACTCTTATTTTGTCTTGAAAGTGTCCCGTGGACTGGTAACGAATTAGCGGGTGATGACATAGAAAATTGTGAAAACTCTCACTTAACAGCTACCAATTTTTCACATCTCTTGTACTTTTGTATCAGTCAGCGTTTAAATATTCTTTGAAATAATGTGCGATAGTGATGTATATCTCCCTTCAGCAAGCTCTACTCAGAGTTGTGGTACATCGTACTCAAGTAGTAGAGAAGAAATGGAAGTTGCGAGTTCTGTTCAGCCCTCCGAAGGAGAAACGCGTTGCATCAAACGAAGATTTTGACTGACAAAGACGGTTTCTCGCCTGTGGTGTTTAGGTTAAGATTAGAACAAAAAAGTTCCCGTTACTGTATGTTTAGTTTGCTGCGTTTGTGTTTTGTTTTCTAAGGCGAACTGTAAGTGAAGGACGAGTATCTCTTACCGTTTCTGTTGCCATAACATTTTATTCCTTCGCACCATGTGCGGCGAAGGTTCCTCTCGGTCAGTGTTCTAGAGTTTGTTGCTGCAGAGAAATTTCTTTAGTAAACCAAAAGCGAACTTTTGACGAAAGAATCAGCTGTATCACGAGGCACGATGATTTTTCACCGAAAAATTAACGGACAGTCTCACTGCAAGTTGCTCCTTCCCTCGGAGATTGCCGAGGCCATCGTCGCGATCGTCGAGCCGTTCAAACTGATCGGAAAACGAGTGAATTTTGTCATCTGATTCAAGTTAAACTCAAATAGGGATTTTAATAGAGAACAACTTCTTTAGTGTAGGTGCAGCATTGCCGTATGGTCAACGTTTCGACACTCCTATGCGGGCAAATGAGGAGGCGATCATTTGCAGTCGAACAAGAAAAAAGAAGTTGGCTTTAGAGTTAAATTGCATCTTCAAGAATGCTACAATGCCTTCTGATTTAATTCAAGTAGCTCTTATCTATCAGGAATCGTTTGATTTACAAAGGGCTTTACAATTTTGGCTCTATGGCTTTTAAAATCAGACAACTACTAGAAAAAACGCAAGACTCCCAACGAAACAAAGTTTTGTGACGATACTATTCAGAAAAAAGATATCTAAATTTTATTTTCATATTGATTATTGGAGCAGGGCCATTTGAATCCGGGCTGGGACTAACAAGTAAATCAATCTCTTAAAATATTAAGAACGAATAGCAAAGGAAGTTGTTAAAAAATAAATTTCAGTGTATGTAATAGAATAGTTCAACGTTGTACTTACCTTGAAGTTTACCAAATTGTTGTTCTCGCAGATACGCGGACACAGTCTGAAGCATAAAAAATATATCCATTAGATGACGAGCCTTCCCCTTTTCTAAAGCTAGCATTTATTGGAAATAAGGTTGCATTAACAAGAGGCGTGAGAACAGGACACGAGGGGGATAGGAAAAGGTTACTAGGATAGGCTTTTTATAAGTAACTGGTATCTCTTTAAAAGATAACACAGCCGACATACTTTTCTAAAGATTCGAACTTCTTAAGGCAATTGTATTTGAAGTCTTTTGTCGGAATGTGAATGCCTCTTGGTGTGAGTATTTTTGATCCTATTTCTGTCCCTGATTAGTATATCTTACAGTAGTTATTTATGAAGTCTCGACTGTAAATTTTATCCTTCAGGTTACAAGCCCCACCTTTTCATTTGTCCTAAGCAAGCATTTATTGGATATAAAGTTGCATAAACAAATGGCTTGAGAAAAGGATAGATGGGGGATGGAAAAGGGGTAATTACTAGGATAGGCTTTTTTTAGTCACTTGTGTCTCTTTCTAAACATATCAAAGCCATCATGCCTGAGGAGATGAGGAGTAGATAAGGCAATTGTGTTTGTATTGTTTCGTCGGAATGTGAATGCCTCCCGGTAATACTACGTTTGTCACTGATTAGCATATCTAATTAATAGATTTATGAAAACAACCACAATACGAAAATCGACTTGCTCCACAGTCAAATAATAGTTTTAAAATATTCCTTTTTTTTTCGATTGGAGCGTCGGAGCAATAAATTTCGTTCCGAGCTTTAAATAGCTTTTTGGTTTCAACTAAAATAAAAAGCCAAAGAAGAGGCGAAAGGAGCATCATCACAATTAATACTGTTTTTAATCGTTTTCGACCTCCAAAAGTTGATGCAGATTAAGACAACGAAACCTGCCTCGACATGTTCGCTTAACGATGCGTTCTGAGAGTTTATGCACGTACTCTGGCGCTTTTTGATGCTATTTCAATCGCTCAATGAAACATTCGGTCTGTAATAATTATAATGTGTGCAATTATTTTTCTTTATTAGATTTCGTCTTTCTTTTGCGTTTATCATGAACGGTGCACACGACATTGAAAAGTCGGAAAGTAATAATAAAAACCTCGCTAGGACGCGCCATATGTTAGGTTATCTTAGCGTGTCGTTTTAAAAGCCGTCACATGAGGGTGGGAATGGCTTCGAACTGAATGATGTTGAAAATAATTAAAGTATCAGAATTAGGAAGAAAATTAAACCCACTCTAAGGTATGAGCGGTATCCCATCTGAGGCTTATAAAAGTTTGTAAAATGCCCTATTATTTCAGCCCACTTATAATCATATGTATTCACAAACCATGTAATCAGTGTATGTGGACAATTGCGATAGATAAGCCCTAAAAGGAAAATATCTTGCCATCAGATATGCGAGTTTTCGTTGTTATCGTTATGGTGTATCTTCAAGAATACTATAAAACTTTCTGACTTGAGTCAAGTAGCTCTAATCTATCAAGAACCGTTATAATTGCAAACGGCGGAAGAATAAAGATTTAAATTTCATATTCAAATTGATTATTGGATCACACCATTTGAAACTAAGTGGGAACTAACTAGTAAGTCAGTCCCCTGAAACATTATAAAAGAATAGCAAAGGAAGTTGTTACAAAGTTAATTTCACAAATTTGGTCATCCTAAAACTCTGATATTCGTCATTTGAAATTAGTCATCGACGGCCACTGAAGCGACCCGGTATAGCTTCACTCAAAGTGAAAATAACACGATGATTTAATGCTGTACCTACTTTGAAGTTTACTTACTTGTTGCTCTCGCAGATACGACACAGACTGAGGTGAAGTAAAGTTTATCAGTCAGATGGCTTGCCTTTCCCTTTTCTTTTGTCCTAAGATGGCACTCATTGGATCTACTGTTGCATAAACAATTGGCGTGAGAACCAGGTCGCCTGGCGGAAGAGAAAGAACCTTTTTTTAGTAACTTGAAATAAAATCGCTATAATCAAGAATGTGGTCGTGGGTTTGTGAATGCCCCCTACCGTCTGTATTCTTAGTCTTATTCCTGTTAATGATCAGAACCTCTGTCAGTTGTTACCAAAGTCACGACTTTAAAGGTTTTGCTCTTCAGTCTTTTTTTTTTTTCTTGTTTTTTTGATTGTATGTGTAAGCAAGTTTATACTGCTTTGGAAATTGGGAAATTGTATCAATAATCACATTTACACAATTCAACTTCTTCTTTCTTTTGCAACGTTTCTTCTGAGCCGTCCAACAGAAGCGGTGTTGGAATTCGAATGATGCCGAATTCAGTTTGAGACTTGAAAATATTCTACTAGATCATTGCAATAGCTTATCATTGGTTTTATGTTTAAGTTTGGACAACTGAGTTTAATTAAACAAGGAGGAAACACATCAGATATGGTAGCTTGGTGAAATGCTTCCTTAAAATGCTCTTTATGCGTTAAAGCTTAATAACTTGTGGTTGTTCACGTAGTTAGAGGAAAAAAATTGTATGTGAATTATTTTTGAAAGTCATGCTGCCGAAAATGGCAAATGTTTCTATCATTTAAATGTGCTCTTGACTTTGTTTCTGCCCCCTGGCGCTTTTGATCCTATTTCCATCACCAAAGTATTCATTTTGTCCATATTTGTGTTTTTATGACTCGAAAGTTTGTTCCTCGGTTTGCAATACATTTTGTTATGTATTGCCGTCCACACAGCACTGAAGAGTCTTAATAAATTTGTGATAAGAACCACGATACGACAAACGATGCTCCTGGTGTTAAATATTAGCTAGACTTCCAAAGAGGGGTCAAGGGGTTCCAATAAGGAAGTATGTTTTGTAGAATTAACTTCTCTTGAGCTGGATCATCGGAGCGATGACTCTTTTTTACAGTTTTGAAACATTTTGAGACCTCAACTGAAACAACCGCCAAAGAAGAGTTGGGAGGAGGATCATCATGATTTATACTATTCCTTATTAGTCGTTGCGATAGTTGATGCAGGTTATATCTTCCAAAACTTCAGGCCTTGGATAATGAAACATGCCCCGACATGTCTGCTTAACGATGCGTTAAGAGGTTTTGTACATGCTCTCTAAAAATTGTAATACTCTTTCTATCGCTGAATGATTCATTCTGTCTGGAGTTTTGGTAGTCATCATGCTGCAAATATTGTGTGCATCACTCGTTGAGGATTGACACTTTCCTTCCTTCAACCCAGATGTAATCCTATGTATTCACAAACCATGAATCACTATGTGCGGGCAAATGCAGTGCTTTTCCTTTGCAGTTGAATAGCAACGGAAATGAGCCATGATAAACGTAAATGGCTTCCATCGGCTATGTGAATTCATTTGTTATGATCATACTCACAGCATCATCAAGAATGCTACAAAGCTTTCTGACTTAAGTAAAGTAGCTTTTATCTATCAGGAATCGTTATATTTGCAAACAGCGGCATAATGTTGGCTCGAGCGCTAACACAATCAAATAACTTCGCATCCTTTTTGTTTCCTCAGCGGATTTACGATGTCGCCGTCATTGCATTATGCGCCTGAATTTGAAGGTTATGACATTTTTACATCCAATTTAGGTTGCGATACAAATCATTGCATCCTCAACTGCAAAATACTCTACGCTGTGTGTCCCTTGTGAACACAAACGTTAACTAATAACCATCTGCCTTTGGACTAACGAACATTTGTTTTCCGTGGCGCCTCAAAGCCGAGTGCATAAATAGAATTATTCTTTAGTTCCCCTTCTTACTCTCGAGCTTAACACACTAAACGAAGACTTGGGGGAAGGGAAAGGATGTACAAGATAGGCTCGTTTGTGCTTGTGTGATGATGAGGGTTAGTAATGACGATAATTAAATTTGTGTTAGAGCTTATATTTGGAGTATTCTGAACATAATGATATAGAAAAAAAAATGTTTTTCTTTTCGTGTATATCTTCAGGCGATTTAAAGCTTATTTCTAAAACTGATTAGTATTTCTGACATTAGTTTAAGAGTCACGTGTTTAGAGGTTTTGGATCTGTCTCAGTTCAGTTCTGATCAGCTACTGTACACCTACTCCTCCCCTAACCCAACATTTTGCCTAATTTGTTATCAGTTGACTGCTGTTGGTTTGGGGGATGGGTGGGTGCACATTTGCACAGATATTGACATTAATACAAGGTTTTTCTCTTGAGTCTTTTTAGGCAATTGTATTTGAAGTCGTTTGTCGAAATGCGAATGTCTCCTGGTGAGAGAGTTTTTAATCCTATTTCTGTCCCTGATTAGTATATCTTTCAATAGTTATATATAAATGTTCGACTGTAAATTTTACAGGCCTTTCTTATTCACTTTTATCTCTTTCTAAAAATATCACAGCCATCATGTTTGTCTAAAGATGAGGAGTAGATAAGGCAATTGTATTCGTATTGTTTCGTCGGAATGTGAATGCCTCCCGGTAATACTACGTTTGTCACTGATTAGCATATCTAATTAACAGATTTGTGATAACAACCACAACAGGACAATCAACTTGGTTAACTGTCAAATAATACAATTGAAATATTACCTTTTTTTTCGATTGAAGCGTCGGAGTAATAAATTTCGTTCCAAGTTTTTAACAGTTTTTTGGTTTCAACTAAAATAAAAAGGCAAAGAAGAGGCGAGAGGAGCATCATGACAATTTATACTGTTTTTAATCGTTTTCGACCTCCAAAAGTTTATGCAGGTTAAGATAACGAAACCTGCTCCGACATGTTCGCTTAACGATGCGTTCTGAGAGTTTATGCATGTCTTCTGGCGCTTTTTGATGCTATTTCAATCGCTTAATGAAACATTCGGTCTGTATATAATTATAATGTGAGCAATTAGTTTTCTTTATTAGATTTGGTCTTTCTTTTGCGTTTATCATGAATAGTGCGCACAACATTGACAAGTCGGGACCCCCGATAGTGACCCCAATAGGACGCGTAATTTGTCAGGTTATACCGGCGTGTCATTTTAAAAGCGGTCACATTAGAGTGGGAATGGCTTCGAATGATGTTGAAAATAATTTAAGTATTACCATGGGGGAGAAAAATTGAATACACTTTAGGGTATGAGCGGTATCCCAACTGAGGTTTGTAAAAGTTTGTAGAATGCCTTCCTTATTTTAGCTCAGATATTATCATATGTATTCATAAACCATGTAATCACTTTATGTGGACAAATGCGGAAATGGTCAAACCCGAACAGAAGACGGACCGTAAAAAGAAATATCTTTCCACCGGATATGCGAGTTTTCATTGTTATCGTTACGTTGTATCTTTAAGAATGCTAGAAAACTTTCTGACTTGAGTCAAGTAGCTCTAATCTATCAAGAATCGTTGTATTTGCAAGCGGCGGAAGAAGATTTAAATTTCATATTCAAAGTGATTATTACATCAGGCCATTTGAAACGAGGTGGGAACTAACGAGTAGATCAGTCCCCGGAAACATTTTAAAAGAAAAGCAAAGGAAGTTTTTAAAACGTTAATGTCACAAATTTGGTCATCCCAAAACTGTGATATTCGTCATTTGAAATTAGCTATCGACGGCCACTAAAGCGATCCGGTATAGCTTCAGCTCTCCCAGCTCAAAGCGAAAATAATACAATGATTTAACGCTGTACTTACCTTGAAGTTTACGTACTTGTTGTTCTCGCTGACACGACACAGACCGAGGTGAAATAAAGTTTATCAGTCATATGACTAGCTTCTCCTTTTTCTTTTGTCTTAAGATTGCACTTATTGGATCTATCGTTGCATAAACAAGTGGCGTGAGAGCCAGGTATCCTGGGGGAAGGGAAAGGGTTACTAGGATAGGCCGTTTTTAGTAACTTAAACAAAAACTGCTATAATCAAGAATGTGGTCTTGGGTTTGTGAATACCCTCCTGGCGTCTGTGTTTTTAATCTTACTCCTGTCATTGATTAGAACCCCTGTCAGTAGTTACCAAAGTCACGACATTAAAGGTTTTGCTCTTCAGTCTTTTTTCGTTTTCTTTTAATTACATGTGTAAGTAAGTTTATACTGCATTAGAAATTGGGAAATTGTATTAATAATCACGTTAGGACACTCCAACTTCTTCTTTCTTTTGCAACGTTTCTTTTGAGCCATCCAACAGGAGCACTTTTGGAATGATGCTGAATGCTGTTTGAGACTTGAAAATATTCTACTAAATTCTTGCAATAGCTTATCAATAAGTTGGTGTTTAAGTTTGGACAATTAGCTTAGCTAGGCAAGGAGAAGAAAACTGTCAGATATGATGGCTTAGTTAAATGCTTCCTTAAAATGCTATACATACTTTGAAGCTTAATAACTTGTGGTTGTTCATGTAGTTAGAAGAAAAACATTGTATTTGAATTATTATTGAAAGTGAGGCTGCCAAAAATGGCAAATATTTCTATCATGAAAATAAGCTCTTGGCTTTGTTTATCCCCCCAGGTGCTATTTCTATCGCAAAATGATTCATGTTGCCCGTAATTGTTTTTATGACTTAAAAAATTTGCTCTTCGGTTTGCGATATATTTTGTTATGTATGGCCGTCCACACAGCACTGAAGAGGCTTAATAAATTTGTGATAAGAACCACGGCATGTTCTTGGCTGTTCTTGGCTGTAAGATATTAGGCTTCCACATGAGGGATCAAGCGGATTTAATAAGGAAGTATGTATGGTCGAATTAACTTTTTTTATCTGGAGCATCGGAGCGATGAATCTTGTTCACAGTTTTGAAACATTTTGAGATCTCAGCCGAAATAACCAGCCAAAGAAGAGTTGCGAGGAGTATCATTACGATTTACGATATTCTTTTTGGTCGTTTTCGACCTCCAATAGTTGATGCAGGTTTTGTTTTTCTATGACATCAGGCCCTGGATAACGAAACATGATCCGACATATCTGTTTAATGATGCGTTGCGAGGCTTTTTGCATGCTCTCTGACAATTTTGATGCTATTTTTGTCGCTGAATGATTCATTCGTTCTAGAGTTTTGTGGTCATCATGACTGCAAATATTGTGTGCATTACTCGCTGTACATTGACGCTTTCCTTCCTTCAACCCAGATATAATCGTATGAATTCACAAACTGTTAATCACTTTATGCGGACAAATGCAGAGGTGTTCGTTCGCAGTTGAATATCAACGGAAGTGACGCCAAACAATAACTAATCACCTTCTGCGTTTGGACTAACGAACATTTGTTTACAATGGTGCTTCAAAGCCGAGGGCATAAATATAATTATTCGTTAGGCTTCACCGGGCAACATAGTACCAAAAAAACCGAACGAAAGACCACTCTTACTATACCAACTTTTCTAGATCCAGCTAGATGGTAGATTTGGTGTTTTGCAAAAGGATTAAGTGAGCCTGATTCTACAAAACACGATTAACGCAAGGCCCAAGATACGGAGAACACTTATCATCACAATTAATATTGTTTTCAATCGTTTTCGACCTCCAAAAGTTGATGCAGGTTGAGATAACGAAACCTGCCCCGACATGTTCGCTTAACGATGCATTCTGAGAGTTTATGCATGTCCTCTGGCGCTTTTTGATGCTATTTCAATCGCTCAATGAAACATTCGGTCTGTAGTAATTGAAATGTATGCAATTATTTGTCTTTATTAGATTTCGTCTTTCTTTTGCGTTTATCATGAACAGGGCACACAACATTGAAAAGTCGGAAAGTTATGATAAAAACCTCGCTAGGACGCGTCATTTGCCAGGTTATCTTAGCGTGTCGTTTTAAAAGCGGTCACATGAGAGTGAGAATGGCTTCGAATGATGTTGAAAATGATTAAAGTATCAGAGTGAGGGAGAAAATTAAACCCCCTTTAAGGTATCCACTCATTGGATCTACTGTAAGTTGCATAAATAATTGGTGTGAGAAGTTATCGGTGTTAATTGGTGTGAGAAGTTATCTTGAACAAAAATTGTTATAATCAAGAATGTGGTCGTGGGTTTGTGAATGCCCCCTAGCGTCTGTGTTTTTAGTCTTATTCCTGTTAATGATCAGAACCTCTGTCAGTAGTTACCAAAGTCACGACTTTAAAGGTTTTGTTCTTCAGTCTTTTTTTTTTTTTTTGATTGTATGTGTAAGCAAGTTTATACTGCATTGGAAATTGGGAAATTGTATCAATAATCACATTAAGACAATTCAACTTCTTCTTTCTTTTGCAACGTTTCTTCTGAGCCGTCCAACAGAAGCGGTGTTGGAATTCGAATGATGCCGAATTCAGTTTGAGACTTGAAAATATTCTACTAGATCATTGCAATAGCTTATCATTGGTTTTATGTTTAAGTTTGGACAACTGAGTTTAATTAAACAAGGAGGAAACATATCAGATATGATAGCTTGGTGAAATGCTTCCTTAAAATGCTCTTTATGCGTTAGAGCTTAATAACTTGTAGTTGTTTACGTTTTTGCTGCCGAAAATGGCAAATGTTTCTATCATTTAAATGTGCTCTTGACTTTGTTTCTGCCCCCTGGCGCTTTTGATCCTATTTCCATCACCAAAGTATTCATTTTGTCCATATTTGTGTTTTTATGACTCGAAAGTTTGTTCTTCGGTTTGCAATACATTTTGTTATGTATTGCCGTCCACACAGCACTGAAGAGTCTTAATAAATTTGTGATAAGAACCACGATACGACGAACGATGCTCCTGGTGTTAAATATTAGCTAGACTTCCAAAGAGGGGTCAAGGGGTTCCAATAAGGAAGTATGTTTTGTAGAATTAACTTCTCTTGAGCTGGATCATCGGAGCGATGACTCTTTTTTACAGTTTTGAAACATTTTGAGACCTCAACTGAAACAACCACCAAAGAAGAGTTGGGAGGAGGATCATCATGATTTATACTATTCCTTATTAGTCGTTGCGATAGTTGATGCAGGTTATATCTTCCAAAACTTCAGGCCTTGGATAATGAAACATGCCCCGACATGTCTGCTTAACGATGCGTTAAGAGGTTTTGTACATGCTCTCTAAAAATTGTAATACTCTTTCTATCGCTGAATGATTCATTCTGTCTGGAGTTTTGGTAGTCATCATGCTGCAAATATTGTGTGCATCACTCGTTGAGGATTGACACTTTCCTTCCTTCAACCCAGATGTAATCCTATGTATTCAAAAACCATGAATCACTATGTGCGAACAAATGCAGTGCTTTTCCTTCGCAGTTGAATAACAACGGAAATGAGCCATGATAAACGTAAATGGCTTCCATCAGCTTTGTGAATTCATTTGTTATGATCATACTCACAGCATCATCAAGAATGCTACAAAGCTTTCTGACTTAAGCAAAGTAGCTTTTATCTATCAGGAATCGTTATATTTGCAAACAGCGGCATAATGTTGGCTCGAGCGCTAAAACAATCAAATAACTTCGCATCCTTTTTTGTTTCCTCAGCGGATTTACGAGGTCGCCGTCATTGCATTAGGCGCCTGAATTTGAAGGTTATGACATTTTTACATCCAATTTAGGTTGCGATACAAATCATTGCATCCTCAACTGCAAAATACTCTATGCTGTGTGTCCCTTGTGACCACAAACTTTAACTAATCACCATCTGCGTTTGGACTAACGAACATTTGTTTTCCGTGGCACCTCAAAGCCGAGTGCATAAATAGAATTATTCTTTAGTTCCCCTTCTTACTCTCGAGCTTACCACACTAAACGAAGACTTGGGGGAAGGGAAAGGATGTACAAGATAGGCTCGTTTGTGCTTGTGTGATGACGAGGGTTAGTAATGACGGTAATTAAATTTGTGTTAGAGCTGATATTTGGAATATTCTGAACATAATGATATAGAAAAAAAAATGTTTTTCTTTTCGTGCATATCTCCAGGCGATTTAAAGCTTATTTGTAAAACTGATTAGCATTTCTGACATTAGTTTAAGAGTCACGTGTTTAGAGGTCTTGGATCTGTCTCAGTTTCTGATCAGCTACTGTACACCTACCCCTCCCCTAACCCAACATTTAGCCTAATTTGTTATCAGTTGACTGCTGTTGGTTTAGGGGATGGGTGGGTGCACATTTGCGCAGATATTGACATTAATACAAGGTTTTTCTCTTGAGTCTTATTTCCTCTTTTTAAATGGTTAAGTCAGTTTAACTTCTAAAATAGCGAAATTTCACTTTAAAGCCGCTTTCAAAGTCACGTCATTAATTAATATGGAAGGAGGGGGGGGGACTTTCACTTACCTTGGACGGCAAAGCCACACTGAAACCTTCATCTTGTGGTACAACAAATTGTGAGTAGACGACAAACAATTTTCGTTATTGGCTGAGACTTTTTTTTATTATAGTATTTGGTATATTTCATTTGAAGGTGCAGCATTTTTGATCGTTTTAAATGTATGTATTTGCAACATTTTGTCTCAATAAGTTTCTGGAAAGGGTAAAAATCAAACCACAATCCATTTTGGTAAGTATGCAATCACAAAAAGGAGGTGAGTGTCATTCATTGATGTAAAGTACCTTCCTCCTACCCTTTAAGTCTTAGGGGTACATAGAAAAGCTTTTCTTCCTTTCTTTGCTTTTAAAGCAGTTATTTTCAAACATGTCTTCCTTAGAATATTACATATGCCAATGTCCCGGCCCTTAAACTGCAGTAATCAAATCTCTCAACAGATGGCCAGGGGTTCTGAGGGTATTAGCATTAACCAACTGAAGCAAAGCTTTCACGCTCGACCAAATCTATATATTTTGGTTTTGGATTTTATGAAAAAATAATGTAATGTGGTCACGTACGTTTGGGAAAGTGTTGCAAATGAACATGTATCTTATCATGACATAGGAAATGTCCCAAGTTTTTGAGACATTTAGAGGTTTCTTACTCTCATAACTGCAAAAACTGCCGAAACCAGTGTTTTCCATTAATATAGAACACTCATGCCTAGGTGTCTTTCATTTCTATTTTTAATATCAATCTCTTTTAATTAGAATACGATAAATGAAAGTATAAAGCATGACAAAGCAAACAAATGACTCGAAAAACGTTGTGTTCAAGCTAAAAGCTTTTTTATTCATTCTAAGTTCTGTATAGCAGTGGGAAGTTGTGTTCTCTATGTTCAGAGACAATTTTAATTTAGAAAAATCTCTTATGAAGCCTTAAAAATTTTGTTTTCAACTCATCATTATCGGACTGGAGGTTATAAGAGCAATTTACAATGAGAAAAGGTTGGATCTTTATGTGATAACTGGAGTAAGAATAAATCTGAATAAACCCTAAGTTTAGATTGGACTTCAGTCCGTATTTCCTAGATACTAGTTGGGCGTCATTGCAATCTTAGCGAGAAAGTTACATGTCGAGAGCGAGGGAAACCCGAGCGGGTTTATTGTTCCAACTAGGGGAACCTGATCACAAGTAGTTTATATAAAATTAATAACGTAAGACTGACCTGAGGATGAGACAACAAGAGGTGAACTGACCGATATGTCATAATGACCGATTTATTATAATGGTTCTGTAATTTTCAATAAGGTAAATTTTTAATGCTTTTGAGATTTTATTCATTTTACTGTAACTGTACGTAGCCCATATTTTCATATTAACTCAACTTTTCCTAGGGTTTACCAGTAGAAGTAGTATTTAGCATGATTGTGTAGTTCTTATCATTTTAATTTTCATCAGGGCCCCAATTGATAGCAGTGTTTAAGGAATCCGAAGGGGCTACCCTAAATAAATAAATGTCTTCTTCATCTTCTTCACATGATCCTGACTGTCTTATACGCTGGTCAGATGTAACAATTCCAATTATGCTATATACGATGTGACGTAAATGTGATAAGAGTGCGTTATGTAGTTCCATAATAACAGATTGAGGATGATGTTCAATTAGCTTTTAGAACTAGAACTCCTTTATGGATATTTGCGTGTCTAATTGATGAGAATTTAAATTTATCATGAAGACTATGACCTAAAAACTAAAAGTAATAAAAGTAAGAAAACATGAGCTGTTTAACCCGTGGCTCTTGATCAAATTGAATGTGAGATTTGTCTATCTGTTACGCAAGGTATGCCTCTATGTCTTGCTTGAAAATAGCTACATAAATGCGTAATTCACGAGGAAGAAAGAGCAATGACTCACCAGTTGTCTTTTGAAATTAACGCACTCGTTCTGCGAGGAAAAGAATCTTAGGACTCGGATTGGTATGATCAACACTTTTCATCAGAGTTGTGTGGCCATTGCGGTCGCATCCCACCTACAGATCGGTGTCATAAAGCTTGAGCATCGTGGAGCCCCCGTGGTATTGGGGCTCAAAAGCCACGCTCGTGTCATTGTCATCAATCGCATCTATTTCCTTGCAAATTGAAAATAGCGTTGAGTTAGAAATGGTTTCACTGAACATTCGGCTCATCATAATTAATTGTCAAATTTAACGCGTGCGATGGTTGCCTTTAATGTTGCACGCGCGCATTCCGTTTGAAACTATATTTCAACCAAAATTGGCAGCAATTTCGCGATCTGATCGGCCAATCTGCCGCTGTCGATTACGCTACAGACAACGCTTGCTCGCGATAGCGTTAATGTATCACGCAATGGTCATACACTAAAAGAATGGTTGTAATTTACGTTTTTGACGTCGATAATGAGGTCAAAAAACAAATCGACAGTGTTGTAGCGCGGAATCCGAAGGTCTGAGGTTTGATTCCTCATGCGGACTCACAATTTTTTTCTTTGTCCCTACAAATGTTATATGCTGAAAAAGTATCTTCTATAATGTTTGACGTTTCCTGCATGAATGCTCCGTCTAACATCTGTGATTTCTTCACTAAAGCTCATTCAAAGCACAGGCATGAGACCAGGTTTTCTTCGTCTGGAAATTATTATGTTCAAACTTCAAGACTGAATCTAAATCAAGATTCTTTTTCCAGGTTTGGAGCTAAACTTTGGAACGCAATTCCTAACGAATTTCGTCAACTCTCCAAAGGAGCTTTTAAGAAAAATTTTCATGACTTTTTGCTCTCGATAATGGAAGCAGAGGACGATTATGTTGAAGTGCCCATTCTCCTACAAAAATGGCAAATTCTGCATCCTCGACTCAATGTATATAATTGATAGTTCTGTTAGTAGTAAATTTGATTGTAATATCATTCTGTAAGACTATATATTTTGTAACTTTAGCTTGTTTATCCAGATAGTTTATTTAGTTACTTTACAATTATTATATTATCTGTTATGACTGCTGTAACCTTTCCTCTCCGCCTGCCTCGTCTAGCTTTTGCTATTTGCGGGTGGAGATGGCAAAATGATTTGCATGAAAATTTGTCCCACGCTCATGACAAGACGAAAAACATCTTTCTCTATTTAAAACTTACCATCTCTCTTATTCTATTTACAAACATGACGCTGCTGATCCTTCGTAATAGACTTCGCTCGCCGTACAGTCTCTGTGGCTGATTAGAGGGATTTAGCAAGAGGACAGGAAAGTCATTTCAGAACGGGAAAGCGCGCGGATAGTCTGGACACGACTCTACTTCGACTTCCGGTGTTGGCGTTGCCGTTCTCTCCAACAAGTTCAAGACGTCATTACGTTGGTTTTCCTATCACGATCAAAACGCTTGGGATTTTCGTAAATTTTGCACTCATAAACGAGATAATGTTGTTTGGAATTATATCAGAACTCATTTCCAGGATAACTTGGTCCTTTCCTTTGTTTTATTCGGTGTACTTGGGAAAATTTACCGCAATATTTATGCTGGATTCCCGAAAGGAAACACGATCGTTGCAAGCGCCGGATCAAAGATTTTAGGGCTCAGTACACTTGTAATTGAGCAAGGCTTAAACGACTAAAGGGCTTTTCTTTGATACAGTTCTTTAATCCTGTATGAAAACTCTATGATGGGGATGCTGTTAATTTTATCATGAATCAATTCATCAATCAATTAAACTTGCTTCATGTTGAAGTTTATCTTAATGAAATATCACGACGCTTACCTACTGTATTATTCAGTGTTATTTGTTGTTATTGTCGTTTTTACCGTGATTGAAAACCTTTCTGCGAATTGAAATCAGAGATGAAAAAAATTGAGAATAGCTCGGGTTTGCTCATTTTTTTGTTTGAAATTTTTGATCAGCGCCGGTGAAAACTAAGACAAGAAAGTCATGCTCTCGCCACGAAATAAAATGACAATCAACTCGATTTCGGCACGGCTTTCTAAATCTATTAATTTGATTCAGTCTTGAACGACTTTATTAGTTAAAAAAAATTAAATTAAACAAAAACCAAAAAATGATAAAACAGGAACAAAGACTTATTCCTAAATCTAACTGTTTCGTTGGTGACTAGTTTGAGTTAATTTCACTCTCATCGTAAACAACTCCATCGTTGGGTCGCTTGGTTTCTACATGGTTTTGCCATAACCCCTGATAATTCCGTTCAAAATGCATTGCAACTCTAAGAAGGTGGTGCTCAAAGAGATGTATTGTCATAATTGATAGGAATATTCAGTAAACAACGGGAAAAACGACGACGATTTTCAAATTATCCTTTACAAAATCATGAAGGAAAACGAGTAGTGCTGAAATCTAGTAGCACGAAACAAAATGACAGGGACACAAATCATGGAAAAAATTATATAGTGGACTTCAAAATTTGATAGATGAGTCAGCAAACTCGAGACTAAACTGGAATGGAATAGTTTCAAAGTTTAATTGCCCACGTGGATTCATATTAACAACTTACTTGCCGTATCTATAACTATCCTCTGTTTGCGCTTGTTACATAACTCTCAAAAAAGATAATTTCTTTGTCTTTGGAGTGGTCTAAAACCGATCAAAATCAAAGGTGATGGTAAAGATTCTCGTTGCAACGAATGCTAAGTCACTTTTCAATACACGACGGCGTTCTCGACCCAGTTTCTTATCGGCAGTTTTTGCTGCACGCGCTGTTCTGAAATGACCTTCCCGTCCTCTTGCTAAACCACTCTATTGGTAGAGCATGGGAGCGCGGAATCCGAAGGTCTGAGGTTTTATTCCTCAGAGATCAATATGCTACAAACTCAGTCGGTTGCACCCGTGAGTCCACGACATTTTGACCTCTGTAATGACGAATATCGTTGTCGATAAGAGTTGTCATTGGTTTTCCTTCTCCATTTCCTTTCATTGCGAATTTATCTTCGAATAGGAAGGCAAAACATGGTTGGTCTTCTAGCTTCTGTGTTTTATCCTTAGTAGTCATATAAGCTATGATCACAATGGAAGAAAACGAAAATTTTAAAGTCGAAGCCTATATGTGAAAATTTGGGTCTGACTTTTTAACCTTGATGGAAGTTCACCGAATGCGCATAACCCCAAATTTTAACCTTCAGGCTTCAACGAAGACACAAAAAATTGTTAAACGAAAACAGAAAAATTAATAAACTTAAAGGATTGGAACTACAAACGATTAAGAGAAAAAAAAATGAAACGAGGCACCCATAGAGTGCATCGATACTTAGTTAGGGAAAAAGAAAGAGTAAAATGTATCAATTTGCTGCAGATATACATCGTGGAGCGAGAACGACACGTTGCTAAGCCATTGCGATATTTTATTGAGTTCAAACGACATATGTACTGTGCAAACAATTATGCGCGATCTCATTAGAGGGGCCTGACGTTTCATCGGGACAGTCAAAAGCATACCTGATTGCACTCTTATGGCACTTATTAGGGTGAAACTCTAACGCTTTCCCAGCGCCTTTCTCTTGATGCCACGACATCTAAATAATGAAAACGAAAAAATGAAACTAAATAAACAAACAAAAAAACAAAAACAAAAAACAAAAAAACAGAGACCTCTGCAAAGGTCACATGAATATATAATTGTAGCATGATGATCTCGCGAAGTCTTCACTTGATCTCCATCGAAAAGTATGAGCTAGTTATGTATAGCAGTTATGTATGTGGAGTAGCAAGTAGTGGTTTTCTTCTCGTTTAGCTTTTTATCATAAATGTCCTGAAAATCCTTGGGCAACTGACTTATTTGCAAGTTCACCGTCTAAACCTTTTATAGTTCGCCTCCTGAAATGTAACTTCGCCCTCACCTCCACAGGCTCAACCCAGAACATGTCAACTTATTTCTTAAGGGAAAAACGTATTCCATCTCTTTCGAAATCATGATGAATTTCAATCCAAATGCAATGTTCTTTTTTCTGAGTCAAACTCTTGATGACGGAAACATCCTTCATCGCTGTGAACGCTCTACTTCAAATGAGTGACATGATCACAACAAAAGATGAAACAACAACAAAAATAAACTTGTGCTGAAAGTGTTTCAGAAAAAGGACTGAAATACCCAAATAACCAATTTTTTTGGGATTAAAATTTTCATGAATGTTGCTTTGAATACATGTAAAAAAAGCCATTATCGAGATTCACTTTTCTAAGTGCATATGCCATGAGAAAATTTGGCAATGAGTGAATTAAACAGAGTTTGAATGTAAAATTTGAAATTTTTTAACCTGCAGTGGTCAATGAAAACTTTTAATTATTGTTTAGTTTAATTATTTCAGAATGATCCTAGATACGAACGTAGTTACAATCAGCTCTTCGCAAGTTTTTGATCAGTCTTGGTGAACTTTAGTCTTTTCTTTTTTACACCTTTGGCATAAGCGGGACCGATATGTGAGTACCTTTGTAACTTTGTTTTTCTTATTTAGTTTTAGGCCAAAATTGTTGCAGATGCATCAGCCACCAAACTCTTGTAACTTTTATACTTTAACGAAGTTTGTACTGGTTTTTTTGTATTGTTTATTATCATTTTAATCTCGTTATCGGCGTTAAGGCCCAGCTCTTTACACGGGATTTTTTATTATGTATTTCGCAACATTTCGTCAGATCGATGGATCGTTCGATTGATTGATTGATTGGTTGTGAGATTGATCATTGATTGTGGTTCGTGGATTGCTTGCAAGATTAAAGATTCGCGTAAACGGTCAACTTTGGTCTGTTATATTTCAATCTCGATCAGTAAAATAGCCCCCAAAATCTTTTTTTAGGATGAGGACATTTCCGAATCAACCTGAGAGCTCCGGGAAAAGGGAAAAACCAACCAAATATTTTCAACCGACGAATCGGCCACTTGGTAGTATGTTTTCATATGTAATATAAAGCTCCTGCGTTTCTTATCCTCACCCAAACTACATAAAAATTCTAGCTTATTGTCTGAATCTTAATTCCAAATTATTCGGTAGGTAACGAGTGACAAATTTGCTTGCCATTTTGAAAATCGCTGAATGTCCGCACAGCGGCAATAATGACCCAGTCAAGATTACCTGGATAAGCCCTCCCCCCCTGAACCGCGCTAAATAATTCCTACGATGATTTTATTTTGTCGGCTTGAATGAAAAAAAAGAATCCCTTCTTCCGTCTGTAACAACCACACAGTGTCCTCTCACCTTAAATGACTTAAATGAATTTAATAAGCAGGGTTTTCTTTATTGGACGCGAGGTTTGAAAATTGGGAAATATCAGCTGTGGTATATCCTCGGGTATCTTCCAGTTTTAGCAAGAGGATATTCCCCTCACTCGATGCGTGTAGACCAATCGCACGAAAGCAAGACATTTAATGGATTATAATGACTTTTATCTCAACTTTCCAATTATCCAGCTTCTCTCGTTAAAATCATGGATTACTCTTACTGTTGTAGTTAGAAAGTCCAACTCCCCTTGCCGATTGACACTCAGTCACCTTTATGTTGAAAAATAAAACAGATGATTTCATTCTTCATCTATAAATCCAGTTTTAATTGTCATAGAGGATAGAAATTAGTAGGTTCGCTCTACGCCTCACTCATAAAATGGATTAGTTGATCACAGAATTGGTTTGTGAAGAATGAGTGCCGTTTGAGTGAGCGAATAAGTACTCAGGTTAATTAAGGCCTGGGTCAAAAGTGATTTTCGCCTCCAGTACCCCCCCCAGCAAGGTTCGCGGAATTCGCGTGGACTGCGCGAGTAACCATAGTTACTTGGAATCAAGATCGCGTAGTTCGTGAACGGCATCCGCCATTTTGAAGTGTCGGCTTTGCATTGGTTTTTCCCATCTTCGCTGGTTAATCCGACAATTTAGAGGATGACATCAAAATAAGGTAATAACATTTTCTTTGCTATCTTCATTTCCTCAAAAAATGGCATGATATCGCTATCTTAAAGCCAAAGCGAACCCTTTTGAACCTACGAAGACTTCTAAACACCGCTCTCAACATGTTCATTGACTTCACTGCAAATACAATGCAACATGAATTTATAATATAGCGCTCATTTCTAGACCTCAATAGCGTTTTACAATGTTTGTAACTTATGCAGAGAAAAAAGTATTATGTTTTGTAACAAATGCGTAGAAAAAAGTTTCATTGTGGATATACCATTCGATTTTGAAATTAAATTTAGCTTGATAAATCCTTTATCATATCATGATGTGTATACTTATGGTGTCTATCAAAATTTAGGCTTTTGAATGCTTTGGAAACAAAAAAGAAGCAGATGAATTTACTTACAAAAGTAATCCCCCAAAGCAGTTGTTAGGTAAGTTTAATTGCTTCTGAACACTCGCATGTCAAAATGGAGGACACTAAGTTGAATACGTGACTGCGAGTTTTCAAAATTCGCACCTCTTAAACAGTTTTAATTTGTCTTTTTTCCAAATAAATAGGAACCTGTAGGATTACTTTCATTGACAGCGGTCGGAACCAGGTAAAGGCTAAGATGTTTTCGGGCGAAAACCATGATAGAGGAAGCAGCTTCGCAGAGACAAAACTTGATTTAATCTGCCTAGCACATCCCTCTTTTTTTGGCAGCCATTCCAAGTGGGAAAACAATGAAAAACGTCTCAAATATTCATAGCGATAACTGCATTTTGATTTGCCTTGTGTTTAGTGGTGGGAATTTGCTCAAGAAAGCAACCGACGAATTTGGCGCCTAAATTAACTGTTTTTGGCTGTTGAGAGTATCATATTACGCTGCCACAATTCAGTCCGAGAGAGATGGTAGTGATACACATTTCTGCCAAGTATAAGAAAAATCCCTCGCAAAATAGCTAAGTTATTCTCAATTTTGTGAAAAATATGGGTTAAAGGCAGGGTGACCCAGGCCTTAATTAACCTGAGTAAGTAATTATCCATTTCTTACCTGTGCTGTGACAGTGCTTCTTGCTCCATCTCCTACCAGTGATAAACTGTTGATGCTAAGGGACACACAGTTCAAGCAAGCAATCGATGAGTCATCATGAGACATTAATGTATCTACGATTCAAACAAAAGAGACCAAAACTACATTTACTTAAAAAACACAGCGACGGATACAAGTTGAAGCAGATCTAACAGTGTGTGCAAAGCTTAGCTTCATACTTATAAAATCTGGTAATAGCTCTTAAAAAAGAAATAAATAAATAAATAAAAAGGTACGTACGAAGAGACAAGAACGCATAGAACGAAATTACTATACTGGCATATCAAATGTAACTTAAATGAAGAAGGAGTCGTTTCTAGCAGCTATCGTTATGCTGTGGATGGACGAGAAAAAGGAGAAGCGAGTGAAATCTTATCCGGATTTTCTTCAACGTCAACAATGGTCAGGTGACGTTATTCCGGATGATAAAATTTGAAGCCATTCAAACTAGAAACATCATGTAACCTCTAGACTCGTCTCGTCAGCCAGTTAACTATTGTACGGTTTACAAATGACTGTAAATATATTAAGATCATATGTACATTTAACTAATGGTAAAAATAAGGCCTGAAAAAAATTCAGGCCCGACGGAATTTGAACCCAAGACTTCTGCGAAACTAGTGCAGCGCTCTACCAACTGAGCTAACAAGCCAACAGGGAGCTGATCATTATTTTGGTTCTATATAAACCGGTTAAGTGGTGGTGAACTCTCCAAGTGGTACGGTTTGTTTTAATATTCGTATAATAACCCGCTTTTCTTTCAAAATTTCTTAACTAATCTCAGATACCTGAAGCGTCACTGACCTACTAAATAGATTTATAGACTACCGGATCTGTAGCATTTGTTGTCGTTATCCATTTGTTTTGTTTTGGTTTTCAGTAATTTGATTTTGCTTTTAATCTGTTTTTGGAGAACCTTTCAGTGAGATGTGAAATTAACGGAGAGGTGGAGAAGCAAACTAAAGAGTTTCACGGTCAAAGAAAATTCTATAGTTTGACCATGGTGATTTTCACAATTATGTTTCCTAGCGTTCTGCCTGATTTCCTCGAAGTACAGCAAATGGTTTGTTTAAGATGAGCAAGCTTTCTCTGATTAGAACTAGTTTTTTCCGGAATAATCAGGAAGCAGCATGTGCACCCATGCTTATATGCGTGCCAAGAAAACTTTTGGGTGACTGTTGTGGGCCTAAAGCAAAGTAAACTTAGGTATCTCACCGTGGTCACTATCATCACCTCCTGTCAACTGCCCTCTAAATGCAAAACGATTTCGCAATCAATACGAAAAGTTTGTATCGACTGTGTCGAACCCTATGAACATAGCAGGTAATTTAGTGTTAACAACTGGGTTGAAAACCTAAATTAGCCACCGTAAAGGGTAAAAAAGCTGACGTTTCGAGCGTTAGCCCTTCGTCAGAGCGATTGATCGCTATCGCTCTGACGAAGGGCTAACGCTCGAAACGTCAGCTTTTTTACCCTTTACGGTGGCTAATTTACGTTTTCAACCCAGTTGTTAACACTAAATTACCTGCTATACTCTCCCACCGACGCAGCACCACAGTTTCTTTAGAAACTTACCCCTATGAACATAGCCAACAGGAGGAACAAACAAACTTGTTCTCATCTACTGCATCGAGAATATCGATTTGTACTTTTGATAAAGCTGTCTCAGTGCAAGCATTTGTTAGCTGACTGGTACTTTACTTTAACTGACTCCGAAAGCTCTTTCAAAGATCTTACTCACAATCATAAAATTAGATATGGGCAGTTTATAGTTGCGCTACCGAAAAAAGATATATTTACCTACTCCCGGGGACCCCAAAATTCCCATTGCAATCTACGGTACCATCATTTTTCAACATAAGGTGACTTCTTTGTCCAAGGTTCTATAGTTGATATTTTGCGCTGGTCTGCACTAGATGAGGCTTTTCAAATATGCTTGTTTGCGTTGTCGGTGGCGTTGTTGGTGGCGACTTTGTCGGTGACGTTGTTAGTGGCGACGTTGTCGGTGTCGATTCCCTGTCCGAGATAGAAATATTTCATACTTTAAGGAAACAGCAAATAATCATCACCCTCGCGATGCTGGTTTATACTAGATTTGAAAGGATGAGATTTCATACTATGTTAAGTTATGTTATGGAAATCGCGGACCCGTTTTGAAGGAAATGCGTTCGCAAAAATTGTAAATACTGGTCCAACAATTTTCGCGGATGGGAAATACAATATAACTATGTTTTTAAACTCAAAGAAAAAGTTATGCTTGCATTCTGAAAAAAACTTGCATAAAGGTTGCTGTTGGTTAGGTGCCTTTACAATTATCAATGAGCAGGAGACAAACGATCCGCTTAACAGACTAAATATCAGATTTGAATTAATAAAATTTCTAAACCTTACCCATTCTTCATGTAAAATGCAGCCACACTAACTCCAAGACTGATGAGGCTAACGAGCAGCGCCAACCCCGATACAGCCAAAAGCAGCTTCAATGCCCGATCCTACAAAAGTAGACGAGACTCAGTAAGCAAGAAAGCTCAATCCCTCTCTTTTCCTTAACCGAGAAATGTTACACGGTTATATCAGTCCATTACAACAGTCCTAGGGTATCTTGATTCATTCTTAAATATGATTTATCTTTCATCGCTTTTGAGTAACGCAGTTGCTCAAAGACTAGCATACTGCCCTCCAAATCAGCCGATATGATTGAAAAATAATTTTTAATAAGACAGGGAAGATACAGCTTTCCTTTCATTTCATAATTTCTTCATTTACTTAGGAAAATCGATAAAAAATATTAGGAGAATATGCCGGGGGATAGCCTATTATGAACTTGCAGATTCATTCCAATTACAAACTATTATAATTCACCGGCAGTTTAGATACATTTATCAGAGACAATCTGATGGGGTAAGTGGCTCATTTCCCTTGTGTTCCTACTTTGTTGCTAGTCAACCTTTTATCATCTGTTATATTGAATGAATTATTCTTTGATATAAGTGCACCAAGGAGAAAAATGGCAGGCCATTTTTTAAGGAGCAAGTGAATCAAAGGCCAGGATACTGCTATATTCGGGAAAGAAATACAAAGGTTTCATGGAATTTCCTAGAATGCAAAAGCCAATGAAAACTGATCAGGAATACTGCTGCAGGATGATGAAAAGAACGCCGCCTGCTGGAAAAAAAAATTGTAAAGGAGGTACCGTCAGAGAAGATATCTGCAGACCCCACAGGGACAGAGCTATCAACCTGTGTGCAAACTTTTAGATATTTTCTTTCAGAGACAATTACAACGAGTTAAGTGATTTAAACTTAGAATTCATCAAGGTGATATGATTTAGGTAAAATAACACAAAATGTGAACTGATACCGTGGAAGGGTTTTTTTTTTTTCATATGGAGCAGAAAACATTAAGAAAACCCTCAAAAACCAATCAGTACTTGTCAGGGCCAGCGCCAGTTTTGTCTATTCCTTAACGTCATGAAAAACTATACATCATGAAAAACGAATTATGAATAACGAATGACGAGTAATGAAAATATCATTATTTAGCCGCGATGCGTTGAGGTAAATATCCACCACTTCTAACTTCCGCCTCGATGAATAATTGCTAATAATCATCACCATTATTGAAAGATAAATGAGAAAGAGGGACCCACACAAGACAAGACGAGCCCGGTTCTGAATAAAACCCTATGTTTAGATGATCTAATTTTTCTTTTCAAAATGGATGTCATAAGGTAACAATTGAACAAACTTTGAACCGATATTCACCTAAGAATTTCTTACCCTCTGTGGTTGTACTCGAGAAACATCCTTCTTTTGAGTGGAAAAAGATCCCGTTGTTTCCTGATAATCCACTTGGACCACAACAGCTGTTTGTGGATCCATCTTTATATCTATAAAATTAGAATGCATCAATCAGGATCTCTGATCACGCTGGAATGAAAAATGTGTTAGGTAAAGTTTCCATATTTTGTCTGTGAACTAACTGAATACATCTTGTAACTTGCAACAAGATAGAATTCCGTGGGCTATATTATTTGCAGTCGCTCTGCGCTGAACAAAATCTGTGAAATTTACACTTTCGATCGCCATCCACACGGGCGGTCTGGCCAAACATGATTTTTGGGCTTGTGGCGACGCAAAAAAAGAAAGAAAATAGCAGAACATCGAGAATATTTTTGAAACATGTGTCCTAACCCCTTTTCGTGGGCAAAAAATATAAAAAAGTGGATACAGGTTAAGTCTAGATCTGCCTCGACATGTTCGCTTGACGATGCGTTCTCAGAGTTTATGCATGTCCTCGGGTGCTTGTGATGCTATTTTCATCGCCGCATGATACATTTTGTCTGTAATGATGACTGCAGATATTTTGCTTTATTGGACTTGGTCTTTCTTTTGCGTTTATCATGAATAGTGCACACAACATTGAAAGGTCGGGAAGTTTTGCTAAAAACCAGGCTAGAACTCGCCATTTGCCCGGTTATCTCGTTTAAAAGCCGTCACAATGGGTTCGAATGATGTTGAAAATAATTTAGGCATCAGTATGGGGAAGAAAATCAAATCCACTTTAACGTATTGGCGGTATCCCATTTTAGGCTTACAAAAAATTGTTGAACACCTTCTTTCCTTCAGCCCAGATATAATCATATGCATTCACCATGTTATCAGTTTATGAGGGCAAATGGGGAGGCGATCATTTGCAGTAGAACAAGTAGAGTCGAGGAATCACTAAAAAAAGAATTTAGCTTTCCATCGGATATGCGAGTTTTCGTTATTATCGTTAAGTTGCGTCTTCAAGAATGTTACAGTGCCTTCTCATTTCGTTAAAATAGCTCTAATCTATAAGGAATCGTTGTATTTACAAATGGCTCCACATTTTTGGCTCTATGGCTTTAAAAATCAGACAACTACTACAAAAAACTCAAGACTCCCGGCGAAACAAAGTTTTGTGATGGTATTAATCAGGAAAAAAAAATATTACTTTCATTTTCATATATGATTAATAGTTATAAAAGTCGCGGGTGTAAGAGTTTTGCTATTCCGTTTGCAATGTCTTCTTGCATGTATTACACAATCCACTCAGCACTGCTGTAGCTTCAGTTCTACCGGCTCTAAGTGTATATTATAAAATGGTTCAACGTTGTCCTTACTTTTAAGTACACCAACTTGTTGTTCTCGCAGATACGACTCAGACTGAGCCGAAATAATAGCTAATTTAGTGTTAACAACTGAGTTGAAAACGTACTGAAATTGTCCACTGTAAAGAGTAAAAAAGTTGACGTTTTGAGCGTTAGCCCTTCGTCAGAGCGTTTGTCAGTCAGATGACTAGCCTTCCCTTTTCTTTTGTCTTTAGCTTGCACGCAGTGGATTTTCTGTTGCACAATAAGTAGCGTGAGAACCAAAACACCTGAAATAAGCGAAAGGGCTACTAGGATAGGCCTTCTTTTATTGATTGTACCGCTTTGAAGTCTAACACAAGCACTATGCTTGTCTAAAGTTGGGACCCAATTACGGCAAATGCATTTGAGCTCTGACTCCAGGTGTGTGAGTTTTAATCCTGTTTCTGCCACTGATTAGTATATCTGTCAATGGTTATATATGAGGTCATGAATGTAAAAAGTTTTGCTCTTCCGTTTGCCAAATTTTTTGGCATGTAATACGTAGTCCGCACAGCCATAGTATAGCATGCATATGGTCCATACAGCACTGAAGAGTCTTAATAAAGTTGTGATAACAACTACGATATCGAACTAGTAAATATCCCGCTTACTGCCCCTTTCATCAGGTAACTAGAACGACTGGCACGGCTGTCACGGTTACTCGTATCTGCTGCATAGCTTGGCGGGCTGAGCTGTTGAGAATAATCTCCCGTAAAACATGACTTGAATCGCCATTGGTAGTTGTCGTTGCCGCTGTTTTTCCAGAAGATTATGGCTGTAGCTGGATATGGATTCCGGATTGGCGTGGCCAGTTAGCTTTGAGATCTCCAGTGGGTCGAAATCATAACGGAGCGCTTGGATGACTGTTTTGCGACCACTCGAATTTGAGAATTTGCCGTCCAGGGAGGCTATGGACGCAATATTCTGCATTTGCTTTGCCAAATTTTGGGCTGTCAACTGGACTCAGGTTGAAGTTTTTAGGAACGTTATCACCTTCGGACGATTCGGACGATGGCCAACGTACTCGATAAATGCTCTGTGCGAATCTCTCTCTCCACCATCCGTCCTCCGAATCTTGTTATTATTCTTCCTGACCCGTTTTGTCGCTTGACTTTTTTCGGCATTGATACCTCTTTGGTTTTCTTTCGCGATGCTTGGTTTTCCTCGGCAAGATCTGTCGTTTGGCTCTCTTCCATTTTGTTTTTTTCTTAAAGAAGTTTTCTCGTACTTTTGAGTGTGAGGGGTTTCGTCAAATTTTCTAAAACTTAAAATTTCAATTCAAAATTTGGCAGACATCCCTTTTCTGTAAATTTGTTCATTTCCAAGGTGATATTTTTCGTAGCACGAGTTGCATTTTTGTTTTCACGATAGCAACAATTTTTGCTCGCCATCTGTCGGCCATGGTTAACATCTGATATAAGTTGACTCTGGTTCCATTGGTAATTTTTACCTAATTTATTTATTATTCTTCGTTCAATACATTTTTTTAAGATATATATTTTTTCCATCCGCGCTTTTCTATCGGAATTTTTTTCATCCGCACTTTCCTATCCTTATTCCGCAGTCATCCGGTCCACGTTTTACAGACACCCCACCCATACACCAAGAAGTTATAGGGGTCCGCTTCCAACCCCAATCCCTCCCCCACTTCAACTTGTTTCGGTTCCTTTGCTATCTCAGACGTAAAACTAATATTTAAATTCCGGGACGACATCGAGACATTAATTTTTGACTTACTCGTATTCCCTTAAAGACAATTTACTTCTCATATTTTGTGGACTGTGACGCAGTACATCTGCCCAACACCAACCGAAGAATAACCTTAAAATGCTAAATATATCAGATGCGTGAAGCCATACTTGATTAAAACGCAGAATATCCCTTGAACGTTTCAAACACCGACACTAAATTGTTATAAGCCAATAGTGATAAAGTAACAATATACCAAAGCTTATCTTGTATCCACTTCTTCCCCGGTCTGGTTATAAAAGATACTGTGATCTGAAGAGAGAGAGAGAGAACAGAATAAAACAATACTGTCATTAAAATGGGAGGAACGCATTTAAAGTTTCTGAAGTACGGGTCCTGAATATTGGCGATTTTCTTACGCATTTTTAAGAATATTGGAAAGTTTAGGCGTCGTTTGCAGTACGCCGATTTGAAATCTGAGATTTGAGCACGCCAACTAAGAGGAGCTAGCGACCGTTTTCTTTGTTAACATTGAAAGTAAATTGCATTAGTCTTAAAGTTTTTCCCACAGTAGTTTTATCTGATCTCATCCATTGGTAAAAGAGAAACATGGGAATAGAGCTGTGCACATAGTATTGTTTTCAGAGAAAACATATCAGCTTGCTCATTAATATCGAATGAGTCTCTGGCAGCTGTTGTTAAGGCTCTGACATGCTCCGTCAGATATAGGAAAATAAGCAACGGCAGTGAAGGAAACCGGGCTAAAAACGAGTGATGTAGAATCAACACCATCTATGCTTTTAAATGAGAGTGCTGTATTGTTATGGAATTCTTTGCCATTTATTGCTCTATAATAGAAGCGTGACAGGCGTGACACAATCGCCGTAACCAAAAATGCTGCAAAATATCATTTCTGCCGCAGGCCAATTTTTCTACAATTACTTTCGATTTGAATTGTGCAAGACACGACTTGTATGAGGTTCTCACACCATTTAGTCAAGGAGAAGAACTATTAATATCCACGGCAGTTGGATGGTGATTCCATGTATGATGATGATGGAGAGTCCCTCCTGTATAAATTAATTAAACTCTTTATTCTTTTCTTTTTTTTTTTCTAATATAATCTTACTGATATTTGACGCTGGGGTACGACCATCACTGAGCTGAGTCTGGGTCAGTTGTGACCTTAATAACAAGTACAAATACAGAGTTTTTATCAACGAGATCCAACGAGGAGAGGCGCAATTTGATTACTTTATCCATAAACTCATCAATCAACATGCTTTTAACTATCTTTGAGTGATACGATTTAGGAGAAATCGGGCTTGTAATTAAAATCAGACTTGTGCTGAGCGATTGGACTCTTTGATCTAACTTTCCAGTGCACACTGTCAATCCTCATCAATATTCATTTGTATCAGTATGAAATTCAGGTTTTTCAAATTTTCTCAAACTAGTTCAAGATTATGCACCAAAGCCGACAGGGGTACTTAGCGAGACCAAAACGGCCGAGTCAGACACTTTCACATCAGCTGAGATGAATAAAAATATCCCTAAAGATGAAGTGCAAGGGGCAAAATCATGAGACTAAATTATCTAAATTACTGGGCTGGATATCAGGCCGAAGTTCACCGCATACTTACAAAGTTACTTACGATAAGTTAGATGTTGAAAATTGTAAGACGAAGTGAAATATTTGATGTATTCCGACTTTGATCTTTTGATTACAGCAACTTGCATAAATTTTTAGATCTGACAATTTTAATGCATAGAAAAACGCGTACGTTGTACTTTGATCTTTCTTCCCTTCAACATATCACCAGGTTGGAAAATTTATATTTATCACTATTAAATTCTATTAATCAAAGTTCAATCGCCAAAGTTCAGCATTGATTGATACAGCTAGGTCAGTTCGTTTTCTCATTTCAAAAATATATCTTCCCTCGAAGAATTAAATAAAATCATTGATGAAAAGCAACCAAATCCATGGCTACAAGACAAGGCGTGGAAACTCCCTTAGTCTAAATATAGTAGAACATATATCCGGCAGATTTCCGTTTCCGATCAAGTTTCAAAGAATTTCATCTCTATTATTCCTCGCATCCTTGAGAAGGAAATTAAATTGTCTATTGCCAATGACTACGCTGAAGATCAGAGCTTTCAGGCTGGCCAAGGGCCTCATCCTCAAGGTGAGTTCATTGATTTGACATCCTTGGGTTTTTTTGATGCCTAATCTTAAATAGTCATATCGAGAAACATTTCCGAGGACAGCATGCTTGCCTTCGATTAATTAATTGATTTTTTTTTCAGTTTTTGTTGGCAGCTGTTAAAAAAGCTTTGGTGCATCCTTAAGCATGTCGAATGAATCGTTCATCGCAGCAGCTATTACGAACAGTTGATGTACTGTAAGCTAGTTACACCACGCCAAAGCTTACATTGAAAAGGAAGAAAAGAAAGCGAAAAAAGCATAAGAGATAATCTTAAAGGCACTTGGCAATTTGGAGAAGAGGGCATTCAAGAAACACAAACAACCTGTGCGCCAGCAACAAAAGCAAGTTTATTTGCTTTTCAATAACAATACGTTACAGTATTGCCAAAACAATTTGAATTTTGCTATGATAATGCAACAATGAAAGGGAAAAATACATATTGAATTGACTTATTAATCAATCAATTTGATTATCACATACAATTTCTTGTATCCATGACAAAAATATTTTTCAGTTGTATTGCATGGAAATAAAATAGGCCTTACTACTGCCCAATTGAGGCATGATATCTGCCTAATTTATACAACACATTTGAAACTAGCTACCCAGAGTAAGTTTAAGGTCGATTCATTAGGCAAATACACCTTCATGGCTAAATTCACTGTATTCCACACTATAGAAAATTTGCTTTGATTTTGAAATTCTTGTAATTAGGAGATAACAATAAGATAGATCACTTTTTTCTGCTATTGGCAACATAACGGGAATTCAAATTCCCCATCTTTGAGTAAAAATTTACTGTTCAGCATCGCAATTAAGCGATTCTGTTCAAAGGAACAGCTGGTTGGGAGCGTGCAGTTGTAGGTCTCTGAGATACAGCCCTACAACAATGAATTATGTTCTTGAGAATTGTCTTAAATTCTGGAATTCTTTGGGGATAAATTACCACGTTCACAAGCGAGTTGCTGAACTGCAAAATCTTGCTTAGGTAGAAAATTGTCAAAGTAATCCGAAAACCCAAACCTTCAAAGTATGACAAGTTATTTATCATTTGATATGGAGTCCAAGTTAAAAGAGAAGCTCCTGAAACCAAAAATAATGTGTTGGCTAATTTTGACTCTCTTGCAGCTCTGTGATTTCGGATTCCCTTCGTAGATTTCCGTTTGATCCAAATACAGAAATACGCGACACACATGGTTAGCAATGGCGTGGTCTGGAACAAGAGGAGAAGAACTTTGTAACTTGGATGTTTTATGATCCCATTAAAGTGAAGAATAAGAACAGCAACGAAAACTGCTGCTACGATCCACGGCATGGCAATAGTGCAGAGGTAATTACGAAATGTCAGAGTTCTGTGACTTAGAGGGCATACGATGGCAAACATTCTCTCCAAGGAAATGACTGCTAGTGTATAGATGGAAGTTAAACCAGTGAAAGCGTCAAAAGACGTTGACACGAGCCACCGCAAATGGGAATGTCGCGTGCTTCTCCGAGTTATAAAAAGTGGAATTGCGAACAATCCGACCATTAAATCAGCAACAGCCAAACTGATTAGTAGAAAGTAAGATCGTTTGCGGGATCTCTGTCGGTGGAATACCCAGATGGAGAAGAAGTTTCCCGTAACGATCAGTATCGCTAACAGTCCGAAAGCCAAACTCCAAAAAATGTTCCATGAGTTGAAATCCATGTTTGTAAGCAATTGTTTCCTTAAGACCTCTCCTGGCTCACTTTCTCTGATTGAAATAAAAATTATAAACTTATCAGATTAGAATAAAATCTTCAGTCATCATCCTTATCACCATGTTATTGCCATAATTGGTATTACTTCACCGCGAAAGATAAAACAACAACTTTGCGGTTGTTTACAAGGAAATTGGCGAAACTATGTTGGAGAGGTAACCCAGAAAAGAGAGAAGTTAAAAGTAGGAGGAAAAAGAGAAAAACTGTAACTCTTTAACTCCGCATCCCTGAATTCATAAGCGTAGACCCAAACTTTTGGGTTACAGACAAAAAAAAATTGAAACGTGTGCCTAAAAGGGAGTTCCTCAACGGGGCACTTTGCACCCTTATAACTTTATTCAATGATGGTACACAATTTGTTCAAATAATATTCGACTGCTTCAAAACCGGCTATTTATTATCGCTAGTGAGGTGAGATATTTAGATACAAATTTTAGTCATGGTTTAGGTAGACTTGGAGAGGCGCACGCACACGACCCGGAAGTTCGAGAAGGAGAGGTCTTTGCGACTCTCTATTATGACCTGAGCAGGAATAAAGTCTCTAAAGATAAGTTTACTGGTTGAGCCTCGGCGCTGAATGATCGAAAGGAAATATAAGGAAATGGAGCATTTGGATAAAATTACTCCTGAATTCTGTGATTCTGAGCGGAAAAACCATCACGTTCACCAAGCTTGATTAACACTGTTGACTGGCTATGCGAGAAATCTTCAGTCGCGTTACATTTAAACTAAATTTACGAATTCTCGAAATTAACTCAAATGGAGATAACTTATATATCAGATACTGTACAGAGTTAACAAAATCATACTCACCGTTCCTCTTCTCTTGAAAAAGAATGAACCCTACCAGCAAACTAGACCGAGCACTTCCTGCCTTTAGTCAAAAGGGAAAACAGGAACATTTAAGGAGATTAGCGTTGGCAACGTATTCCAATTCCGATTGACATTACTTTCTTTCACTCCCCCACACAATTGAGGACGAGGATATAGTCTGAAAACTGAATATGTTTTCAGTTTAACCTAAGTCTCAAGATAGTCATGATCACCTAAAGCCACTACCTAAAAAAGACAATCATTTTCTTTTTCAGTCTATACTAGGATATTGCACCTGTCCTAGAAACTGACAGTTGCTACAAAGATTTTTGTTCATTCTCGGGAATGAATAATTTTGGCCTAACGTCCAAATAAATTTTGTTTGAAAGCATATATCTCGTCGTTCCCATGATTGGTTCTTGCAAATTGAAAGTAAATTTTAAAAAATCCTCACAAAACCTTTTTCGGTTGCCATTGAAGCAACAAGATGTAGTCACTTAGTCTGAAGACTAAAAGCAAATTATGTCATCAGCTTACCTGTATTTAAAAGCATTTCATCTCCAGAAAATTGAATCAGCAGCTTACACCAAGGGTTCGTTCGACCTGTTTTTGATAGAAAGAACTTTCAGTACTCCTATTTCTCCTAAGTTTAGTTTGTAAGTGCGTGGGTGAATAATTTCCCACAAAATTGTCCACCCTCTCAACGAAGTAAAGTATATTAATCACATTTTCATTCGGTACGCTCCAGCGGTTAAGTACTGCAAATACAAAACACATTCACGCTGATGACTGAGTGGTCAGGCGATCTAAACTGACTTTTATTTTACCCTTAAGTACAAGCAGTGGGAAGTGATAAATACAGCTGAAGAGTTATCATGATAATATTGACAAACTCCGCTTATTAATTACTGATAAACGTTTAAATATGTCCTTTAGAATGCAAATATCTTTCGCACCACCTGAGTTTACTTCTACCGCCTCTTCAATTTTAACAGAATTTACTAAAAGATACGCATAAATGATATCACAAGTAGCACCTCGGACCTTTCAGTCAGTAAACTTAATATCACTTTTGTTCATTTACTTCGCTGAGGAGTTGACCTCGAATCTTCAAAGTTCAAAGAGAAGATCCGTTTTGTAAGGCTTCTCGCAACCAATGACTGTAGAAAATTTCTCCTACCTTCTGCGTGAAACATCTGAAACGCAAGGAGAACAATGAAAATACATAAAAACCGCACTTGTTAAAATTGTAGAACCAAGGAACAATGAGTTCAAGAGACAATACGACTCCAAATAATGGGAAGAGTCCAAGGGCCAACCTTTAACGGTAAGCGCCAGCATTCTAATGGCAAGCGTCACCACTGAGTGGCAAATACCAAAATCTAACGGCAAACGCTAACAAACGTATTGGTAACATGATTTCGGTTCGACCAGTGCCTCGTCTTCTCACCGGCAAACATGATTCGGTGACAAGCGTCCCGTCCATCACTTTGACAGCGTCACCAGAATTCCGAAAATGGCTTTGCTGTGTGTAAAACACAACGATCGCATCTCACATCCGTAAACCTCTCAGGGAGTTTTTTTTGGAACGGAATAAGCATGTCTGTTGGATTAAACCTACACAGGCATTTCGATCGTTTATCCAGTCGCTCAAAATTAATTAATGAAACGAATTGGACTTGACACGGCAAGAGTGCCGAGTCAAATGCCCTCTAATTTGTACTACTAACACAAGTTATTTTTTTATCCCTGTGAAATAAGAAAGAATAATGAAGGTGATTTAACTGAGCAGAAATGAGCTCCTCGATAACATTCCATATTATTGCTTATATATTAGCAAATTCATAAATGGTCTATGTGAGGGCAACTCTGATCATAAAGGCGTCAAAATATCGTATGTAACGTACACTTTGGAACACAGCTCATCAAACATCATACACATCACGACTCTAACTTTGAACGCTCTACTACATTGTAAAGTGAAGCAGCCAACTTCAGTTTTAGAATCAACACCATATATAATTTAGATTTTATTACAAGTGACGAATCTCAGCACACCCCTGTGGTACAGACATAGAGGGCCCCCGTTCTGACAATAACTAAATGGTCTGGATACTTTTTTGATTACCTGACTTAACTGAAAGCTCGATTCGGGGGGGGGGGGGGGTTGGGAAACTCGAACTTCATTCTGACATTTATAGAGATAAGAAAGGAGAGTTAGTAATTAGATCATAGAACACAAAGGCTCAATGTTGGATGAATAATTTCATTTTGCAGATTATTGTTAGCTATATATTAACTTTTAAGTAATATATCAAACATTGGTCTTACTAAAAAGACTTGACCATTACATTATCAGCTTGATTAAATTGAGAGCCACAAAGTCATGGTACTTAAGGGAGCACGTCACGCCATTACGAGTCCTTTTTTGTGGTACAGATAATTAACCTAAGTGGAGGGAGATTGCTTTACAGAGCCGACAAACACCGGTGGCGTATCAAGGGAAGGGGCCCAGGGAGCCCCCCCCCCTCATTTTTGTAAGAGACAAATGAATCGCAGGAGAAAGAAAAGCCGGCAGGCAAGTGACAAACCCCCCCTCCCCTCCTTAGCCCATGGTCTGGATCCGCCACTGAACACTGAACACTAACAAGGTGGAAATAAACGAAAAAGGATCATGTCTGGCTATAACTGGAAGAGACCGACACGTGCACGAATCAAAAATATCGAACGAAAGTAAAATGCGGGCTGACTGCTTTAGACTCCATAAACGTAAAACGAAGCTGTTTAAGCCTTGGGCTTATACAATTTCGTAGCTGGTTTTAGGAGGGCTTATAAACTGAGGGGCTTAATCTGAGGGAGCCAATAACCGGAATAGGGAAAGCGTCTCAAAACGAGTTATGGTAGACAGTTTACACTCTTGTCAAAGCTCATTTGCATTGTCATTCACTCAGAATAAAGTTCATTATTCAGTGGTCTTTTGAAGTTAACCAACTTTGTAGAGCATGAAAAGAGTTTGAGGGTTCGGGGACAAAGGATCAGAATTTTCAATCAGAGTTACTTCGCCAGTGTGGTCACATCCCAAGTAGAGTTTCTCTTCAAAGAGTTTGAGCATCTTGAAGCCACAGCAGCTCTTGAACTCAAAAACATTGCTCTTGTCATGAATCTTATCTTTTTCCTTAAAAACTGAATGTAGCGTTGAATTAGGGATGATAACCATCACTTTAATTACAGGTATTATATAAATTATAGTCTCTTATTGCAAAAATGGTAAAGTAAAAGTATATATAATTCACCTTAACGTTAGATTGTTGAACCTACCCAAACGATTGTTTATAAGGCTTTTGAAATCAATTAAAAGAAACTTTTTGCCTCAGTGGCCTCAAACACAAAGATTTAATGGATAATTAAGTGGCAACTGTAAATAAGATAAACAAAGAGAACAACTGGAAATGGAGGAAATGCAGAACTAAAGAATAAAATTAAGAGCTGATTAACGAGTGTATAAGCAAATGAAACAATGGATTACGAGGTAAACGGGCTTAGGAATAAATAGATGAATGACAGAATTGATTAACAAATGAATGAATAAGCCTTAGATTAGGAAAATGATGCAGTTCCTTACCTCGGTTGGGATTTCTTTTCCTTCTCCATTACGTTTCAATGCGTATTATTTATCTTTGTCTTTGAATAAGAGGGCAAAACAATGGGGATTGTTAGTCCCCTGCGGTTTAACCTCGGTTGTCATAGTAGCTATGATAAAAATGTAGGAAAGTGAAACTTTTAAAGTTCGGCGGGAAACAACAACGAGGGCGACCATCGGTCTAAATGAAAGTCCTCTTAAGTGCCACTCTCGCTAAGAGCGGTCCTCTCGACTTCCCGTCGGAAAAAAGTTTCCTTTTATTTTTTTCCCACGAGAAGGGTTTAGGACACATGTTTTAAAAATATTTTAGTTGTTCTCCAATTCTCTTTTTTTGCGTTGCCACAAGCCAAAAATGATTTTTGGCTAGACCACCCCTGTGAACAGCGATCGAAAGTGTAAATTTCAAAGATTTTTTCCAGCGCGCAGCGACTGCAACAATGTAGCTCACGGAATTCTATCTTTCTACAAGTTACAAGGTGTATTCAGTTAGTTCACAGACAAAATATGGAAACTTCAACTGAAATATTTTTCATACCAGCCTGATCAGAGGAGACCCTTCTCTTCGACCTTAATTTGCATATCAAAAATTCACTACTTTGTACGAAAGAATTCTCAAAATGCAGGCGTTAATCGGGCTGAAAAAGCATATCTGTGCATAGTTTATACACCAATGAGGTCACAGATGCCTCAAACCCGCGGGTATATCTCTAGCTTCCATCCACCAACTTCTTAAAAACAAAGCAAATCCATGTGTTTGCTCGATTGCGCTCGTGTCAAAGATCATTTGCATGACTCTTGGAATAGACCAAGATCTCCTTTTGACAGTTCAAACTTCGTTCGTTTATCTTCTTCGTTGAGGATTTTAGGTTTTCACAGCAACTGAGTGGAGATTAGATGCCGAGTTGTCCTAAAACGTTGCGTAAACGTGATCGGTTGTAACGCTTGCGCGCTTGCGTGACTTACAAAGAAGACAAAGGTGATCGGAAGGCGCCTTCTCGATAATTTCCGTTGAAATATCAGGTCATGAACTATGCACAGTGTGGAGAAGATCAAAATTAAAGAATAAAATTTGGCACTCTGGTCATAACAGACATATCGCGCTGCTTAAAAGGACACAAAAACAAGTTAAAATAGGTTGCAGTGTATATTTACAAAACATCACGCATACACTGAAATAATTCTTGCAGTTTCTCCCGAGATTTAGTATACGGAACCCCATGAACTAACCCTCCTTTCCGCTGATTTGTTTCCATCACTTATGATGTTACGCTCTCATGGACCACAACGGTTTTGAGCGACAAACTCGACATTTCCCTGCGACCATCAAAATCAACTGGACAAACCCAGCTTGATATATTGCGTGACGTGATTGTGCAAATTTTTCCCCTTGCCATATGGCCTGTTTCGCGGGTTCTACAAATTGAAACCAAAAACACACGATACGAAACGTAATGATCGATTTTGTGCTCAATCTCACGCCATAACAGAAAAAGCTTTTGAACATCTGTAAACTCAGAGCACTTCGCAGTAAGTGATATTTTCAATGAATCTTCGGATTGTTTTCAAGTTCAAGAATTGTAAATTACAATTTTATGAAAAACGAAGGTTGTTCTGTTATTTCAGTGTGAATCCTTGCATGCCTGCCTGTCGCTGGCGCCGCTTGTTGAAACTAAACGAAAATAAAAACTCTTTTAAGATTATCATTGGCTTCTTTTTCACCCCACCATAATTCTTAGCAACAAAGGTCGCCATTTCGTTTGTTTATTGCTCGCCAAAAACTATCAAATGCACTCAAAAGCCTAAAACCGAAAAAAAGTTTACAGGAATCAAACAATCGAGCGAGCGAGCGAGCGAGTGAATGCCATTCTCCACATCGTATTTACAACTCGCTCCTGCGCATGCGCGCAACTCACGAGTTAAAAAGACCAGCCATTTCGTTGCAATTCTACCGCATTCATTGTAACGAGTTGTACAGTATACGCAAGAATTAGATGTGAACAAACTACTGTAATTCGAACTATTGAAATTGTTACAATAAATCTTTGCTTCTTCTGATGCGAATCAACATTGGTACGAAACGTCATAACAATAGTGGAGACTATTGCGTCCAGTCACAAAAATAACTCAGTCTGATTTTCTAAAATAATAACATTAAACAGTTTTTGAACAAGAACGAAGAAACTACTCGTATTACAAGTCGTTCGTAAAGCCTATGATAAGTAAAATGTTTCTATTCTGAACTATTGGAACTCTCAGCTTATTTTCAGATGCAAATCAACATTACTGTCAACGTCTTAACAAAAGTGGAGACTATTACATCGAACTCAATCTTATTTTCTAATTTTAACGATTATTAACTGTTGAGGGATCCGAAATAACACCTTAACAATTACGAAGACGTCTAGAGTCGGGCAATCTGCAGACAATGCAGAGCCACTCGCCCTCCGGGGCAGTCCTAAATCTCTCGCAGCTCATGTATAACCTTTCCTCGCACAACTCGCACTGTACCATGTCGTCCCAACACTCGGGCATTGAACAATGACAAAATAAATTAGTGTCACAAGTTTGTCTCTTTTTGAATCTAGTGGTGTTCGACTAGCGCGGAAAAGGTTCAAAAACGACCTCTCTCCAGACATTAAACTAAATTCTTGCCCATTTTCCCTCGGTCAAAAGAAACATCCGACGGGATGCCAGTTCGTATGGATTAACGATACGCATGTTTTGAATTAAAAACATACTTTAGTAAGCACTGGAACGTAAATTATCATCCATTTTTACTAGAACGTTAAGGATGATGTTTTCACTCAGTTTTGTTTGGGGGTACAAATCCACTAGCGGATTTGGACTGGGGGGGTCCATATTCCCTAGCGGATTTGGACCGGGGGTCCATATTCGCCAGCGGATTTGGACCGGGGGTCCAAATCTAGCGGGGTCCAAATCCGCTAGGACACCCCGGGACGACGTATCGAGTTATTTGAAGTACTATCAGCTATCCAGCGAAATCCTCGATTACAAGTTAATTTTGTTTCGTTCCGGTCAGTTTGACTACGATATGGAAAAAAATAACAGTTATTGGTATTTTCTAAACATCTGAACACTTTAAGAAACATTAGAAATGCGATGGAGGTACTTGTTAACAGCCATAGCACAAGGGAAAATGTGAGGCAGTAAAAGAAAGCCAGACTGACTGGAGATGTTTTTGAAGTTTTCGGAATTTAAGTTGTAGTCGGATCACATGGGTAATAAATTTGCAATTTCTCGAGAGTGAAGGCTATTATTTAACTAAAAATTGGTTCGTAAGTGCCTATCTGGGCTATATGCAATGGCAGACAAAACCAGAATTCTCTTGACAAAATCAAAGGACAAATTGTGCCATGACGAATTTTTGTCTCGATTTTTGCATCCGCTTAAAACTTTAAAACTGTCAAATTTCGTTAGAGCTTGATCTGCTCATGAGACCAGCTAGCATAGTTTACCAATGGAATCAAACTCCAGTTTCAGGATTCATCGGACGTCGTTTCAAAGTTTTAAAATCCACGAGTTTCGCGACAAAAGAAAGTTAATACCTTCCAGGTAAATTTTAGTGAGTTCAATAACAAGCTGGTGGCAGCTTTTACGACAAATGGCGTTGAAAACTCAGTCTCCTTTCACTGCCTCACGTTCTTCTTTTTATTCTTGATGCTAAAAAATACTTTTACTACATTTCCAGTGTCCAAAGCCACTCCAATCTTTGCTTTCCGTGAATCAAGTAAACATTTAAACGATAAAATTCTCACTAACCATTTAAATAAAGTTCGATTTTAATTCGTTACATTAACTAATTTTGGTTCTAACTCATAGAACCTGCGAAACAGGTCGTATGACAAAGAGAAAAGTTTGCACAATCACGTCACGCAATACATCAAGCTGGGTTTGTCCAGTTGATTTTGATGGTCGCAGGGAAATGTCGAGTTTGTCGCTCAAAACCGTTCTAGTCCATAAGAGCGTAACATCATTAATGACGGAAAAAAATTTGCAGAAAGGAGGGTTAGTTCATCTGGTTCCGTATACTAAATCTCGGGAGAAACTGCAAGAATTGTTTCGGAGTGTATACGTGTTGTTTTGTAAATATAAACACTGCAACCTATTTTAACTTGTTTGTGTGTCCTTTTAAGCAGTGCAATATGTCTGTTATGACCAGAGTGCCAAATTTTATTTTTTTAATTTTGACCTTCTTCACACTGTGCATAGTTCATGACCTGATATTTCAACGTAAATTATCGAGAAGGCGCCTTCCGATCACATATGTCTACTTTGTAAGTCACGCAAGCGCGCAAGCGTTACGACCAATCACGTTTACGCAACGTTTTATGACAATTCGGCATCTAATCTCCACTCAGTTGCTGTGAAAACCTAAAATCCTCAACGTAGAAGATAAACGAACGAAGTTTGAACTGTCAAAAGGAGATCTTGGTCTATTCCAAGAGTCATGCAAATGATCTTTGACACGAGCGCAATTGAGCAAACACATGGATTTGCGTTGTTTTTAAGAAGTTGGTGGATGGAAGCTAGAGATATACCCGCGGGTTTGAGGCAATCTGTGACCTCATTGGTGTATAAACTATGCACAGATATGCTTTTTCAGCCCGATTAACGCCTGCATTTTGAGAATTCTTTCGTACAAAGTAGTGAATTTTTGATATGCAAATTAAGGTCGAAGAGAAGGGTCTCCTCTGATCACGCTGGTATGAAAAATATTTCAGCTGAAGTTTCCATATTTTGTCTGTGAACTAACTGAATACACCTTGTAACTTGTAGCAAGATAGAATTCCGTGAGCTACATTGTTGCAGTCGCTGCGCGCTGGACAAAATCTTTGAAATTTACACTTTCGATCGCTGTTCACAGGAGTGGTCTGGCCATTTTGGCTTGTGGCGACGCAAAAGAAGAGAACTTGAGAACAACTAAACTATTTTTGAAACATGTGTCCTAAACCCTTTTCATGGGCAAAAACTAAAAGAAAACTTTTTTCCGACGGGAAGTCGAGAGGACCGCTCTTAGCGGGAGCGGCACTTAATAGATAAATGCTGTCTTACAGAGTATCATAATCTAGTCTAATCTCGTTTAGAGGAAATGATTTATCGCTGGTTACCCTGTCGACCCGTTTATGCCATGAAATAACATAACAGTATACTTACTGTTATCATCAGGCTCCTTAAAAGTTCCATCGCAAAACAATTTGTTTTCAGTGGGATGCCTCTTCATAACACCGTCACCTTTTTTGCTTACTGGGCTCCATATTCGATAAGTAGTGCCAATGGATGGGGAGAATGGGTGTAAACTGGATCCACAGCCCATCTATCAAAATGATCACCTCATTGAAACGGTTCCTAGCAGCCTAATGTCAACAAATTTAAAATTTGCTAATTTAATTAGGACGCACAGGACATAAAGCTGCCGAAGATAAGAAATATTCTGCTCAAGGGTCACTCACGATGATGCATTTACTATGTACATGTGAAATAAATTATATCGGAGGGCCGTCTTTGCCAGTCGAAATAGATAGAAATAAATTAGATTTGGTTTGATTCGAAATAATTTTCTGACTGCATTACGGGCCATAATTATTTCCCAGTCCGTAGGGACCGTCGCAACGTCTCGAAAATTGAAAAATAGGCATATTTTGTAACGTTGTAAAATATTTGATTCGCACAGTTAAGCCACAGAATTTATATCAGATTACTTAAAAACCTTTCTAGTTTGCCAAGAAAGTTAGAATTTGCCCTCTCAACATAGTTGAAAAGGCGAATTTTAGCATATTCTGACCACTAGAAATCGCCATCGGCCGATGGCCGTAAATAACCTTGATTTAGACGCTAAGTTTTGGGATTTGGGACCTGCTTGACGATTCTATCCTACACAGCCGTTAAGTTTAGACCTTTATAGGCAAAAATATGCAAAAACCCCTGTACGTTTTCGATTTTTCAAAAGTTATGACCGTTTGAATCAGCACATGTACGAGCATTCGCGATTTTTCGCCTACACCAAAATCGAACCACTGGAGCAGATTTCGTCATAAATACAGCTTACCCGCTTTGCAGCCCGGCTTCATGGCTCACTTCAGAATTTTTCTAATAACCAAATTGGTGAAATCCATGATAACTTCAACAAATAGCTAGGTATTGCCTTCGAAAAGTAGGCGGCATCCATCGTGATTCGTGGTGTCAAAACAAATGTCGGAATTGGCCACATTTGGCGGTGAATCACCCATTTAACATCGCTACAGAGCTGAATTTTTTCCAAAATCAGAATATAAACTATCCATGTCCGGAAGCTGAGGGAGAAATGAAGATTTTAGGCTTCTGAAGTGAAGAAATAATCGCTTAAATTTAGATCCAGTTCGATGTTATACTGTTCTCACAAAGGTCCGCACAAAAGAGAAGACCGCTGATAGCTTGTGCTGTACGTTGTGCCATATGGTTTTGTTTTGTATCCCAATGTAATATTTGGGCAGAAAAATTTTGGATGAAAAGAATAAATGCTTTTACCTGGAGTTTGATATCATATTATTAAAAAATCAATTTCAAATATCCTGAGCTTGCTTCTCTCGGTTCCGCGTCGATTGTGTCCACAGAACAGCAACCTGTCAATAGCCGGAGAAATCGGCTACCAACGTGTTAAAAACTTGACACATGCTTCGTATGAACAGATGTTATAAGTGTTGCTTTTGGTAAATTTTCAGTCGATTTCATCAAAACATTTCACTGACTACTAGATATTATAATATATTACACTATAACAACGCCGTCAGAACTTGATATCGGAAGTAAAGGTAGTTTGTATCTGTAGAGCATATTCTACACTTTCAGCCATCGTATGAGACATTGTTTACATAAGTCTACTGAGAAACACACTGACAATCACTAATCACGTCCGACAGTTTGTCTATGAGGATCTGTTTTTTTGGCTCTCAACAAACCACATTGAATTTTTGAAGTGTGTTATTGTGGTAACGTTTACAGAGGTCCTACGTATCGTAGCAGATTGGACGTGAGAATTTGATCTCTTTGTTAACTTTGTTTACCAGATCTTATCTCTCGGAATTTTCCTGGACGCATTGGATATCTTCCTCCTCATCCAGTGATATCCCGATCACACCCTGATCTTTTCGCCGCATTGCTGCTAGCCGGGAGAAAAAGCTCTGAACTTGGCTCTTTGTCAGCCACTGTTCTCTAGTGAACAAACGTGCATTTGATTCATTTTTCGCATTTCGCATGTCCACTGCAACTTGGGCGGGGTCGGCCTTTCGCCCAGTTCTTTCTCCAAGTGTAAACCGTACCGTTAGGTATTCTTTTACCTTCTCTGAAAATCTAACGCTGCCCCTTGGTTTGCTTACGGCCCATCCTGTTCGTAAAGACGAGTGGGGTGAAGTATCCACGGGAGAAGTGAGTGGTGTACTAGTATCTATCGACGAGAACTTAAGGGCTCAGTCCCTTTTGATTGCATCATACTGGCTTTAACCTGCTGACTGTATGCTTTCCAACGTCCAGGTGCAGCTCCAGCTGCGAAAAGGTTTCGAACACTTCAACACATCCAAACACAGAGCATTCAAACAATGGCGTTGTACTCTCTATTTCCTTGCTGCCCTTTGAACGACGCTTGACCACACGCTTTTCATGAGGATCATAAAACCCTTGAGATTCTATGGTTTGAAGGGATGTTTGACCTTGGTGCTCGATATAAATTACGTCATATGGGCATGGAATGTACTTCCCTTTACCGATGCCATAACATTTCCAAACTCTCAGACCGATATCTCCATATTCGAAGTTGTGGAAGCTACTAAAATGCTCAATCTTATTTATAAAGAGAGTGTTCTTTGATTCGTCTACTATTCTTATTGCAGCTGTTGTTCCCTTCACTGGGTGTTTCGTCAATGCGTATCCTCTGTCCAATGAAAGCTTTAACAACCTCGCTGAAGACTTGCTACAGACTGAAGCCTCTCTGGTTTCGAAAAAGCACTTGCATGCCATACTACACCTGCAGGCCTTCCAAAAAAAATAAAGGGTCAGCGGGTTGACCCGCAATGATTAATGCGGACCTCTGTTATGCGCGATAGTGCAATCGTTCAGCTTTAAATTCCAAAACGCTAAACTTCGACACATAGACTTACAAGTGGAGTTCTATGACTGATTCTTGAGGAGAATGCAGCTGCAATCCAAAGTTTCAACGGGACATTAAGCGCGAAACATGGCTTTAGTTTTCGAGTTTAGTTCGCACACTGAGTCAAAGAAGAGTATCGACAGATGCCGACCGCTGAATTTTGGAGGTATTTGCTGGAGTTATCATAAAGTCCAGTTCACCAGTTTGGGAAGCGAGGAATATCTGAAATTTCACATAAACCGATGATTTCTCCGGCTATTGACAGGTTGCTGTTCTGTGGACACAATCGACGCGGAACCGAGAGAAGCAAGCTCAGGATATTTGAAATTGATTTTTTAATAATATGATATCAAACTCCAGGTAAAAGCATTTATTCTTTTCATGAATATTAGTTTAATAATGTAATATTCCAATATCTTTCTTACCTTGACGCTTGCTAACTTGTTGACGTTCCTAAAGCTGCAAGACAAGCTGAAGCGAAAAGAAAATATCGGGTGACCAGTCCGAAGCTCGTTTCACTGGATTGACGGTTGTCAAAACAAGCAGTGTGGAAACAAAGACGCAGTGGGAAAAGTAAGCGGTTATTAAGGTGGGTCCCTTCTCAATTACACGTGTCTCCGGAATATGACGCAGTTTTTGATTAATCGCGCCAAGGCTTGGATGCCGCATTTACTTTGAAAAGTAACCCGAACAATGGATTTTTTTAGCATACTTTATCGAAGTGCGTTTGAAATTATGCAATTGGCAAAAAAAACAAAAAAACAAAAAACAAAAGAAAAACAAACAAAATAACAGAAAACGAAAGCAAAAAAAATCAAAATATGGAACTGAAAATTTTCCACTGTTGTAGTCCGGCTACATACTTATAAATAATGGTAATAAGACTAAGTGGAGTCCAATTCGGTCTGTAATCATACAAAATCGGACGACCGAGTCCGATTTTTTTATCTCAGTTGAGTATGATTACGGACAGATTTGGACGACACCAAGTCCTGTTAACAATTAATCAAAACCAAGACAAAATTTTACAAAGAATCTAGACATCGGCTGTACATTTTCATAACAAAAACTAAAGCAAAAACAAAAAAAAACAACAGTTAACTCGGCCAAATTTGAGACAACAGGGCGCGCACGTTCATAGTTTTTCCGAGACTTACTTTAAAACCATTTGCAAATTCTCTGGATCAGTTAACAAGGATGGAGGTATTCTTTCACACAGTGTAGTATAAATTTTATTGAAAAACTCATCTTCGACGGCTAAGCATGACCTTTAATTTAATTTAAAGTTAGAAAATCATTACAATACAATAAATTGTAATTGACATACAAACAGTTTTTTTCACTGGTTGAGATATTCGTTTTTGACTACTAATGCGTATATTTACAAGGAGATTGGTCGTCTAGCTTATTTATTAGGTGTAAACGAACGTCTGTTCAGCATTTTGTATCCAGAGGTTTTATTCTGAACAGGCTAACGATAGAACCGTGATCCGTTTGGTTAAGTATGCAACCATAAGCAAGGGACCTTCAATACTCTTTTCCCACCAGCATACTTAGTATGTGGGTCGAAGAAACATTTTATTTACAACAGTCTCTCTCTTTTATTTTTATCATTATTAAGTTATTATTTATCACCGGAGGGGGGAGGTCAGCCGTCTATAACAAAAGATAGAGGGCATACTATCTTTGGAAGACTATAAAGCCTCAAGGGAGGGTCAGACAAATTCTATTGTGACACAACCAAATCCTCAACCCTGCCATCTTCCCCCCCCTCCCCCCCTTGGTGATAAATAAAGATAATTAAGCACGATGAGTGCAGGTTCAACTAGATTTTAGAGCTGAAGCTCTTCTATGTATACTTGCGTATCCTACTGATCATATCAATTCCATGATAACAATGAGTATACCATAAAGGCCAGAGTAAACCTTTGGCCTGTTCAACTTATGGCTATTGATACGATCAAAGTTAATGTCGGACATATATTTATGCAAGACATCTGTTTACTAGTTATAATATTGAAATTTAAATACCTTTGCAAAAGGTAATAGCTGCATAAAAGCTGACTTCGCAGTGAAAAAACATGAAGCGCCATGATTCTTCATCAGTTGTCTTTTGAAGTTAGTCAACTTTGGTTAGGACAAAAAGAATTTGAGGGTCTGGATACCCAACTGGCTGACCTTCAAACAGTTTTGCGTTTCTAGAGTTGTCGCATCCCATGTAGAGGCCACTATTATGGTGCTTGAACATCGTGAAGCTCCAGAAGTAATCAGGCTCAAAAGATTCACCGTTTCCATCAATATCATCTATATTCTTGCAAATTGAAGATGAAGATGAAGAAGATAATTTTGAATTAAAAATAATCATCCACTATCCTTAATAAGCGCGTATTATTATTATTATTATTATTATTATTATTATTATTTCACTACTATGCTATATTACGGCAACGAGACCCGCAAGAAATACCACGGTGCTGCAATATAGACACAGGCTAAAACACGGACAGAAAGTGCAGCATCAAAATTGCTGCACCAGGTATCAAGGGATGACTCCATCTTTTTCCAGTATTTGTAGCTCATCACTGCCAATGTCACGCCACGGAGCAATATAATACGCGCTTCGCTTGGCTAAATGAGGCGTGCTCAGTTTAGCGAAGGGACGTCATTAGTAGCCAACAAAGAGAATGATAATACACATGCGTTATTGACCAGGGATGAGGTCAATATGGGTAGAGAATGGGCGGATGTTGCTTTTATATGGACGGATTCGAGGTCCATAAAAACGCACAAAAGAGTAACAGCAAGGGTAATATCAAGCCGTCTTGACTGAGCAAGCTTGGTCAATAAGGGATTTATTATATAAAAAAAAGATTTCCCTTAATAAGAATCAAGAAAGACTTCATTATCTTCGAGCGCTAGGAGAGAGAGCCAACCGTGAGAACTGTGTACAGAAATTATGAACGATTTTAGGTCTTGCGCAACCTTTTTTCTTACGTGAAATCGAAGTGGGCAACTTTAGACTTTAAAGGGAACAATGAGATGAACCATTAACAAGAAACATGCGTAATATAGCGTTAATTTTTTTTTCAGGATCAGGATATTTCCGAATCGCCCCGAGAGCTCCGGGAAAAGGGAAAAACCAACCGAAAATTCTCAACCGACGAATCAGCCACTTGGTAGTATATTTTTATTTGTAATATATAGCTCCTGCTTTTCTTATCCTAACTCAAACTACATAAAAAATTGTATCATATTGTCTAAATCTTATTTCCAAATTTTGCAGAAGATAACGAGTAACACATCTGCTCGCCATATTGAAAATCAATGAATGTACGTCACAGTTTCAATGATGACTAAACCAAGATTAACCTGGAGACGCCCCTTTCTCCTGAACCGAGCTAAACAATTCACACTAAGATTTTATTTTTTTCGGGTAGATGAAAAGTAACATATCTCTTCTTCTGTAACAACCACACAGCGCCCACTCACCCTAATTGAATTTAATAAGCAAGGTTTTCCCTATTGGACACAAGGTTCATTTATACCTCTTCTTTGCTATTATCCAGCTTCTTTTTTTTGAATTATGGATTACTATAACTGTTATGGTTTGAAAATCCAACTCGCCTTGCCGATTGGCATTCATTCATTTTTACGTTGGAAAGTAAACCAAATAATCACATTCTTCATCTCGAGATCTAATTCTACCCGCCGTAGAGGATAGGTTCGTTCTACACCTAGCACATAATATGGATTAAGTGTGGATTAAGAATTGGTTTGTGAAGAATGGGTGCCGTTTGAGTGGGCGAATAAGTAAGTAAATATCCATTTCTTACCTTTGCTGTGATAGTTCTGCTTGCTGCATCTCCTACCAGTAATAAATTGTTGACGCCAAGGGCAATGCAGTCTATGCAAGTAGCAGATGTGTTATCATAAGACATTACTACGATTCAAAGAAAAGAGACTAAAATTACATATATTTAAAAAACACAGCGATGGAGACAAGTTAATGCAGAGCTAGCAGCACGCACAAAGCGTAGCCCCATACTTATAAATTCTGGCAAGAGACGAGAACGTATCGAACGAAATTACTATGCTGGCACATCAACTACAAACTAAGATGGAAGAAAGAGTCGAGTCGAGTAGCTATCGTTATGCTGAGAATGAACAAGAAAAAGGGGAAGCGAGTGAAATCTTATCCGTTTTTTCTTCAGCGTCAAGAATGGTGAGGTAACGTTAATCCGGATGATAAAATCTGAAGCCATTCAAACTAGAAACATCATGTAACCTTTAGACTCGACTCGTCAGCCAGTTAACTATTGTATGGCTTGTTTAAATATTCGTATCAATATCTCGCTTTTCTTTCAACAATTCTTAACTGATATCAGATATCTGAGGCGTCAATGACCACTGCACAGATTTATAAACTGCCGGATCTGTAGCATTTGTTTTTGTCATACATTTGTTTTGTTTTGGTTTTTCTTTCTTAAAGAACGCGCGCAGTAATTCGATTTGCGTTTAATTTGTCTTTGGAGAACCCGTTAATCAGATGGGAAATTTTTTAGACCGCAAAAGTAAACATCGAGGTAGAGGAACAAACTGAATCGTTTCTCGGCCAAAGCACACCTATATTTCCTGCTGTTCTGTTTGATTTCCTCGAATTACAGTAAATGGTTTATCTAAATGGACAAGCTGTCACTTTCCCTTTACAATTCACCCTCAATGAAACTGGAAGATTTCCGCGGGCTTTCGGCTCTGTCACTGAAAAAATGTGAGGAATATGAAGATGGCTCCTCTCAGAATAAGTGGCCCAGCTTTTCCTTTGATTCAGCATGACGTGCACATGCTTATATGCGTGCCGAGGAAGCTTTTGGGCGACTTTCTTGGGCCTCAAGCAAAGTAAACTTAGGTATCATCACTGAGTTCACTACAGACTCGCTCCTTACCATCAATCATCACCTCCTCTAAATTTAAAGCGATTTCACGATCTATCCGAAAAGTTTGCAATCGATGGTGTCCAACCCAATGAACATGGCCAACAGGAGGAGCAAACACACTTGTTCCCATCTATTGCATCGAGAATATCGATTGGTAAAGTGGTCTCAGTGTAAGCATTTGTAAGCTGACTGGCACCTTACTTAAACCCCGACAGCTCTTTCAAAGATGATACTCGCAACATTAAATTAGATTTGGGCAGTTCATAGTTGCGCTAGTAAAAAAGAGATCAATCTACGTACTCGCAGGGGCCCCAAAAGTCCCTTTGCAATCTACGGTACCATCATCATTCAACACAACGAGACCACTTTGCCCAAGGTTCCATAGTTGATATTCCGTTTCGATCTTCACTAAATGAGGCTTTTCATAGATGCTCATTGGCGGTTGCGGTGGCGGTGTCGGTGTCGGTCCCCTGTCCGAGATAGAAATATTTCATCCTCTAAGGAAACAGTAAATAATCATCACCCTCGCGATGCTGGTTTATATAAGATTTGAAAAGGTGAGAATTCATACTATGTTAATTGTTTGATAAGCTTAAATTTAAAAGTCCGGTTAGAAGCCTCTGTTGCTTAATCAGTAAGGGGGCCCGGTGGGGATTCTGAGTTAAAATGAGGAGTTCAGTGTTCAGTTACAAAAATAATAATAATAAAAAGAAAAAATGTATATATACATACATACATACATACATATATATATATATATATATATATATATATATATATATATATGTATTGCCGTCAATTCTACTAGAAATGACATGTATAACTATAGTGTTCATGTGAAGAGATTCCTAATTGAAGTGGTACGTAAGGGCTCATCTAAGTTGTAATAACTGAGTAATACGGCAGCGCAATCATAACTAACTTTTTCATGAAAACCTAAGGAGGTCAATTTAGTACCGCGCGTTTCGCTTCTAACATAAGAGTTAGAGGTATTTTTATATCTGTTTTGTTTTGCTTTGTTTTTTTCTAAGATCCTATTATATCTCTTTTCCTGAAAATTTAAATTTAAAATACAAAGTTATGCCTGCATTCTGAAAAAAAACTTACATAAAGGTTGCTGTTGGTTTAGTATCTTTACAATTATCAATGAGTAGGAGACAAACGATCCACTTAACTGACTAAATATTAGGTTTGAATTAGGAAGATTTTTTAAACCTTACCCATTCATCGAGGAAAGTGCAACCACACTACAAACTAGAGCGGCGTGGCTAACGAGCAGTGCCCACCCCACTGCAACCAAAAGCAGCTTCCGTTTCCGACCCTACAAAAGTAGACGAGATTCATTGAGCAAGTAAACTGAATTCCTCTCTTCTTTTAAACCGGGAAATGTTACACGGTTGTATCAGTCCATTGTAACAGTCTCAAGATATCTTGATTAAGTCTAAAATATGATTTGCCTTCAACTTCACTGCTTACCCTTTTCTGAGTAACACATTTGCTCAAAGATTAGCATACTGCTCTCCAAATCGAAACTTGGCTGAGATTATTTAAATTAAAGTATTTTTGCATAAGATAGGGAAGATACAGCTTTCCTTTTATTTCACAATTTTTTTTCATTTACTCGGAAGAATCAATAAAAAATATCAGAAGAATATGCCGGGGGACAGCTTGTTATGAACTTGAAGATTAATCCCAATTATTAACTATTATAATTCACCGGCAGTTTAGCTACATTTATCACAGACAATCTGAGTCGGCAAGTGGCTCATTTCCCGTTGTGTTCCTACTTTTCCCTAGTCCTCCTTTCATCATCCGTTGTATTAAATGAATAATTCTTTGATACAATTGCATCAAGGTGGGAAATGGCAGCCCTTTTTCGAGGAACAAGTGGATCACAGGCCTGGATACTGCTATATTCAGGAAAGAAATACAAAGGTTTCATGGAAGTTCCAAGAATGCAGCCAAAACTAGTAAAACTGATCAGGAATGCTGCTGCGGGATGTGGGTATCAGTAGGCTCTATAGGGACAGGGCTATCAACCAGTGTCCATCTGGGCTCCCCTAGAAAAGTTTCCAGGGGAGTGGGGTGTGTCATTAAACATAAAAAGAGAAAATGGAAGTTAAATTTGTTTCTTTGCGTTTTGTCTTAAATTGGAACTAAATGGAACTTTTCATTAACTTTTGGAGATTTTCTTTCAGAGACAATTAGAATAGGTTAAGCGATTTTAAGCTGTTATTAAATAAGATGATATGATTCAGGAAATATAAATTTTAAGTAGGAAATGTGAACTGAAAGGTTTTTTTAATATTCAGCGAAAATAATGAAAAACTTCAAAATCTGATCCATTCTAGTCCGGGCCAGCGCCAGTTTTGTCCAGACCTTGACGTGATGAAACATTGTCCATTATCAAATCATTATTCAGTATTCGTTATTCATTAATAATGAATAATGCCAACGAATAATGCTAATGAATCTAGCTTATGAATAATGCTAATGAATAATGCTTATAAATAGAGATGATAAAGGTTAATTAGCATTAATAGTACTATGAGTATTACTTTTACTGTGCCGCGATGCGTCCAGGTAACTATTCATCACTTCTACCTTCCACTTCGGTAAATAATTGTTTATAATCATCATTATAATTATAGTTTATAGATAAATGAGAAAGAGAGACGCACACTAGACAAGACGACCCTAGTTCTGAATAAAACCCAGTGTCTGGGGGATTTAATTTTTCTATTTTAAAATGGATGTCAGGAGGTGGCAGTTGTTCATGAACTAAGTTTCGTGCTGTTTTGATCTGATATTCATCTAAGACTTTCTTACCCTCTTTGTTTTTTTTGAAGAAACATCCCCTTCAGAGATAGAAGTTCCCTTTGTTTCGTGTTCAAGCATTTCGACGGCATCAGCTGTTTGTGAATCCATCTTTATATCTATAAACATTAGATTTATCTACAGTAAAAATATAGTTAAATGAATATATTACTAAACATTAAAAATAATAATAAATAAAAAAAAAATGAATGAAGTATTCCATATACTATTTTATCAGTGTGATAATTGTTCTTCTAATGAGATAAGGAAACGACGAAGAAATACTGATCGTTCTTAAACGCCGGAACCTCTGATTAAAAAGAAAACTCTTTTTCATCTTTCAAAGAAGGGTACTTAGAAGGGCATTTCTGGAACTTGATGCGTCTAGGTTTTACTTCGCCTTGCAGAACAAACAAAAAACAAAGATATTTTAAATTAGTCTAGAGAGAAATTCATCTGATTGGGACCTAAACACATTTTACGCCATAATGAGTGAATATTACACAATAACTTTACCTATTTGAGGTTTCCTTTCATCCGAACACAAACGTCCAATGTAAAATGTACAGTTTTATATGCTGCAAAAGCTATTTTTTTATTCATTTTTTGACCTGTTAATTAACCCTGCGACATTAACTCTCTCTTATACAATCTGATAATGGCGGCGAATTTCGTAATAGGTGACGGAAGTGCGTACGTGTGTCTAGTGCTGGGTTTTAGCGGTACTTCCGTGGGGTCTTGTTTTGTGTATGTTTGGTGGCAAGTTCAATTCAACAATTTGAACAAGAATTGATTAAAATAATTTTAGCTGCAAGGTTAGGTGGCTAAAAATCTGGAATACAGAGACTGGAACATAGACATCCGGGATGAACAAGTTTATTGTAAAAAACAGCCTGTATTACAAAAGGAACCGTAACTGTATGTATTTAATACAATAAGTAAGAACAAAACATGATTCAAGTTAGGAATTGTGATTTATTTTCTTTTACATCAGAAAATTTAATGAACATATAACTGTAATATAAAAAAGAAATAGAAAGTTTAACAACAGGAGAGTATGAAGAAATGCGAACAGCTCTACTACTTGATAATTACTGAAGGTTTCAACTGAGACGGGTTACTTTTGTAATTGAAAATTATAAGTGGCAACACCAGTAATCTGCATTAAAAGCCTTGAGTTCCTGTTGAAACTTTCTCTTCTCAATGTATAAGCATTAAAAATACTGTTCATAAATGTACTTCAGTTGCAGTTTTCAATTGAATGTACAAACTCAATAAAATATATAATATCTACATACTTTTAAATACAAAAAGTCACTTGGGAGAAGGGGAATGCTATGACAGAACATTGTCCCAGTGATAATAACATGAACATTTTTGTCTTTAGTGAAAGATACAACAATGGCTTTGGTATCCTGTTAAATGGTAATATAGAGTGGATGCATTCTGATCTTTACCATTATTTTGGTTCTTGCTGCAGTTTAGTTCTCTGCAACACTGACTGCAGCCATAACTTTAGTCTTCTTATCAAAGGTAACAAAGAGCATTGGTGTATTTAGGAATGCTTCAACAACAATATCTTCACTTAATGACTGCTTAGTGTCAACTTTAAACAACTGTAAGGCACTGAGCAAAGTATCATTAAAAAAATGTTACAGTGGTGTTAATGTCATCATGTCTCAGCAATGCCTGCAAGTGGTACTGACTGCTGCAAGCAGACACTTTCTGCCTGAGGCCACATGTTTCACACTTTACTACATTCCCTGGTGTTGCTGGAAGTTTTTTGTTACATTTGCAACATTGGCGATAGCACATGAAATTTTGAACACCAAGGACTTCAGCATTTGTTGATGTTTGGGTGAAGTAGTCTGGCAAATCACCTGGTGAAGCTACTTCCTCTGGGAAGGGATCAGCTGGTGAAATGGAACAGTCATGCTTTGGTGTAGTAAGGTAAATGGAGTAGTTGTCATTATCCTTTGTCACTTTAAGGTTACAGAAGTTATATGTGTTGTCATCTGCAACTTCTGTAATCAGGTCCTCCCACAGGGTTAGTTTGATTGATCCAGATGGATCTAGGAGGCAACAATCAGCTTTCGACTTCATGCCATCTCTTGCGATTATTTTCTTCACTCCAGATAAGTGGACCACTTTGGCTTTGAGATTAATAAGTTGGTTATTGGTGACATTCGAGAGCATCGAGATGTTTAGAGTCGAGGGAATCTCTTCTCGTAGAAAAGTGACCTCCTTCAGTTCCTCTATTTGGACTCTTGCATTCATGAGAACACTGTCACTTTTAATAGTGAAGTTGCTAATCTTTACTGAGGACTTTTGTTTGCTGCATCTTTCAAAGTCAAGATGCTTGCTTGAAGAGAAACAGACTCCACGTACTTTGGTCGCTTCTGTTTGAATAAGCATGTCAAAATAGCGAGTCTTGTTGGAGTGCTTAACAGGGGATACGTTATGAATGTATCCTGTTAGGTTGTTCATTGTTGTTCAAGTCCTATTACAACCGAGGTGTGTCTTCCGGGAGAGCAAAGAGAAATAAATGGTATCAGTAACTGTGGGTTGTAGAACAGGTATCAAAGAAAACTGCAATCTGTATGTACTACAGGGCACAAAAGCAATAATCATAAAATAAACATACCTGGATATGTGTTGCATATCACATATCTGCAGATTACCCCTTAGATGTCAATCACAGTGCATGATTGGTATCTAAGGTGTACATTTGAGTTAATTTCATTTTTTTGTACTCATTAACTATGAATATTCTCTTTAAGACAAAAAGAAAAACACATGTAAGTTACAGTGAGGGTGACAAGAAAACCATAAAGGTCTATTTTTGAATCAATGCACAGATTGCTTTGTGATCAGAAAAATAAGTTTCTAAAATGTGTACATGGATTTGTGATTCAGGTAAATTAGTGTAGACATGGTCTATAGTGGTTCTGCTATCAGTTGTAGAACATGATACCAGTTGTCTGTAACTGTGATCTCTTATAAATAGATTATAAAGAGGAATCTTGTCTTTTTCATTTAACCAATCGATATTGAAATCGCCAATGAAAACTTTGAAACCTGAAATATCAAGGGTAAGAAGTCCGATCAATGCTACACACATTTGTCTAATTGGCACTCTTGGTGACCGATATATGCCTATTATGGTAATATGTGGAACTATTGTAACCTTAATGATAGTTATTTCAACACCACCAGTGTTGTTGCAAACTGGATATCCAGTAATAGGGAGGTGCGGGTTATGTGACAATTTTAAATTCTTCTGGAAGTTGAATTGAAAAAATTTCTCACCTACCTGCGTTTCCACCTCTCAAATGAATTTTATTGTATCAAAAGTGCCACAAAGCGGCACGAAAACATGATGCCAACTTGAGTTTATTTCACGCATAATTAGTTGCGTGACAAACAAATTTTTATCGGCACGCGTGAAAACAAAACCTTGATGGTGACAAAAATAATCCAAGGATATCCGGCGCATCAGTAACAAATTTCCAGTTTTCACTAGCTTGAGCTAAAGAGAATTTTCCCGTTTTAAGGGACTTGTTAGGCCCAGTAGAACAGGAGATATCGATTTTTTTGAGAAATTGCCGACAGTAATTTTAAATCCCAAATGCATCACCAGAATGTTGAAAATAATAGGTGCGAAACTTAACTAATTTCGCGCTGAAAAAGTATTTTAACGACAAATGAACAATGGATATTGCTCATTACGCTCCTACATGCTATAAAAAGGTAACTGACTGAATAAGAATTATAAACCTCGATCATTCGCGATAAGTGTATCTACGAGTCACCAATTAAGTTAAAATGCCTGCTGTGAAACGCCCACGTCACAGTTTTACGTTTGATTATAAGCTTAGAGTAATAACTCTTGCCGATGAAATCGGTAATAGAGCAGCAGCAATAATCAATCAATAAAGTATAAGCTAATATTGACACAGAATTGTGCACATGTCTGAATCGAAAGACTGAAATGTATCGCCTTAATGTCACGTTTTCGCCACCGAAAAAGTTGAATAACAACGTGCGGGTTATCCACCGGTGCGGGTAATCCGTTGACTTTTTTTTTCGCCGTATGCAATAATCGGCCGGTGCGGGTAATCAGCCGTGCGGGTAATCGACCGGAAATTACGGTAATTGCTTTGTTTTCCTGGGATCCAGTGGTATTTTCTTGAAGATTTTATCTCTGAGTTCTGGAGAATTTGCACCTATAACACTATCCAATGCTTTGATGGTATATTTGTCACCAGTAGCTGCCCTGTGAACTCTAATATTAAACTCGTCAACTTTTGAGTTTTGAATGAACAAATGAGGAACATCAATTGGGTAATTCATACAGTGTTCTGAAATGCATCTTTCTTTCAGTTTTGCAATATCATCTTGGGTGTGATTACCTTCTCTCAATCCATTTAGAATTTGAGCATTCCCTGTCTCATAATTTCGTCCAGTTCAAACATTGTAAAATGTTCTTGCCATAAATTGGGGGCAAGAGATCCATAATCTGAGTTCTTCTAACAGTCCATAACAGGTTCTAGTTGAAACAAATCACCCAATGCAATTATGCTAATACCTCCAAATACCTCTTTACTACCCTTGATATCCTTAAGTCTATTATTTATTTGGACATTTAACATAGTATTGCCTATCACTGATATTTCATCAAGAAATATAAGCTGAACAGCACGAAGTTTACATCTGAGGGTATTTAGTCTGCTTGAGTCAAGAGGTTTATATGTCTTTAGAGACTGGCATGCTGGTATTGCCAAGGCACTATGTACTGTGTTCCCTTTGATACCATAAGCAGCTTTTCCAGTAGGAGCAAGCAATAATATTTTAACTTCATTAAAGTTTTCGCCTGCTCTGGAGTTATAATGTTTTACTGCTGCTTGATATAGAGCTCTGATAAGAAGGGACTTGCCCACTCCAGCTCCCCCAGAGAGAAAATAGTAGAATGGTCTGTCAGATGTTTTAATAAGATGCAAAATGTGATAAAAAAATTCCTTTTGCTTCTTGTTTAGTGTTTGAATCAACTGCCTGTACTCTTGATCCTGCATTTCATTTAGTACAAGTGGTTCACTACTTGATACAGTAGAAGGAATTCCAACATCATCTGATAAATCATAGTTTTCATTAAAATCAGGGTGTAGATCTTTATCACCCACAGCCTCATCTTGGTATTCTATATCTTGTGTAAATGGTGCTATTGAATCATACTGAAATTATGATCACCTGTATCTTCACTACCATTCAAGTGTTCCTGGATTTTATCCATATCACTACTGCAAACAGCATATTCTTTCATTTGTTTACTTATGGCATCTTTCATAAGTAAGAAACGTGCTTTGTAGGAAGAACTATTTGCTAGCAGGTCAGTTTGCTCATTTCTCCACGGTGCAAAGAGCATAATAAGTTCTTGATAATGTTTTTCAGGATCTTTTTCTTTATTAAACCAAACAGTTCTAATAACTCTAGCTATTGATCTTTTTTTGTTCTTCTTTTCATTACTAAGTTCATTACAAAGGTCATCATCATTGTTTTCACTTGCTGTTTCAAAGGGAAGGTTATCAGCGTCATTTTAAATTTTTTTTTTGATAAAGGGTTTTCCTGATGAGTCATACCAAGCTGCCCAATCTGCTAATGTCAAGTGCTCAAGAGTAAAAGGACATTTTAACTGATCACAACAGCTACAGACATATACATGTACAGGACCATTGGACACCAGTTCATAAAACAATGAAATGAAATAGTCCACATTTTTTTGGTTTGTATTGTTACCTTTTTCAAGAGTTGTTCCTATTTTAATGGGACATTCTGTATTTTGATTTTCGTCAAGATAAGAATTTTGTTTTGCAGTTTCCCATCTATGGCTGGGATTATTTTCATTCAAATTCCCCTTGTTATTGTCACTGCTTTTCTTTTTTTTGCAACAATATTCCCTCATGTAAGCACTGCAGTTGCGTTTTGTGCTTGCATCATTAGGTTTGCTTCCTTAAGATGGTAAATTTCTTCTTTCATCAACCTTCTTTCTTTTTCTATATTCCCTCATGTAACTGCTGCGCTTCCTTTTTGAAGTGCTGATATGTGAATTCCCAGAGACAACACTTTCTTCTATCATATTTAAATCACTATGACTTTGCTGACTTTCTGATGAGCTACTGCCAAACATACAAGGCACTGTTGACACATAATGTACTTCACTGACATGACCTAAATATATTGATGTAACTGGCTCTTCTAATAACTGAACAGGCTGTACTATAGTTGTGTGACCAAAATTTTCATGGGATTCTATGATGTGAATTCTCAAATAATGTGACTCTGCAACTGCTTGAACAATGAGTGCATCACACCATGTACCTTGTAATGACATGTTGGTCAAATATTCATTCCATGAATTCTGGGTATTGCTTTCAATGAAACGTTCTGGGTTTGCTCTTAGATAATCAAAACCAGTTTGCCTAACATGCAAGTGATGGCATGGATCACCATATAACTGATGAGAAACAGCTCTAAAAAAACAGTCACCAGCACCCCCAACATCTAGGGGTCTCAATCCCAGCTGACATAACCGAAAGTTTAACAATATGGTGGAACCAACTGATACTGTAGTTTCAGTGTTGACATTTACATGTAGTTCAGGGCCTGGATTTAATTCAATATCACCTGAAGTTATAAGCTTCATTCTTGATACAGAAAATCTTCTAGAATGGCTGCTTGATTTCTTTAAAAGCTTGTTTACGATTGGTTTGCTTAGATTAACAAAGCTGGTGAAAAAACTGTCACATCTCTTAAGATATCTTATGTAACACAACTTATAGTCAGTAGCAAAGCTGTATAACCTTGAAGACTTAGGAATATATTTCCTAATAATGACCTTAAGTTTATACCTTGTTTCTCTTTTTTTCATAAACTGCACAATCCGTTTCATCGAGACCCTCGACGGCTCTCGGTTTCTACGTCGTTTCTTTTGTTTTTGGTCAGCTATTTTGAAATGTGTATCAATTTCATCTGTTCCACGTGAACACAACATATCCACATCAGTTGTTTCGAGAAATCGCTTACATTACGTTTAATCGCATTTATACTGCTACTAACATAACTTTTTCTGTTCATATATACCACAGCTTTCAGAGATGTTTCGTCAGTCAAAGGAGTCTTTCCTTTAACATCAGTCAGGTTTCTCGCTCTTCTATACACATTTTGTGTAATCTCCAAACGGGCAGGCTCAATTTTCCCCACAAGGGGCTCAATTTCCCCACAAGGGGCTCAATTGTCCCCAAAAGGGACTCAATGTTTGCCTTTAAGGCCTTTTCTTTTCCCCAAATGGGGCTCACGAAGCTGAAGTTCTTTCCTTTACGCATCGTAAACAACACCGCAGCATGACTATTCTGTTGGCGTGGAGAGCATCGATCGAACACTTAAAAATATCCTTTAAAGTCTTTTACTCGACCACATTGACTTAAACTTCGAAAGCTGTGGCATACTGAGAAACCAACGTTATAGAAGTTCATCATAAAGTTTACAAGAGCAAAAGGAGACTCACCAACTTTCCGAAGTGTGATCCACAAGTGTGAAATTCCTCCTTTCCTCAAGGCACGGGTAAAAGCACATGGTGGTCAAAGGATCAGATTCATCGTCATATTTTCGTCCCCGAATTCAATTGCTCCCGACTCTTCCTTGCGGTTTTCTACTTGAATCCAATTGGTCAACCGACAGTTTCCGAAATTATAACGATAAAATATCGACATGGTTACACATTCCAATGGTTGAAAATCAGTGTATACTTCATGTTATTAGTCACGTAAGGTAAACTATGAGTAAAACATCATATGTGACCTCTCACGCGAAAACGTTCCTTACGGTTTGCCGTTTTGAAACGGATAGCCGTTCGTAAGCCGTTCGTAAGCCGTTCATCAGCCGTTCGAACGGGATGGGATGCCGTTCGAACGGCTTGAGCTATCCCTTCAAAAACAATTAGGAGCCGTTCGAACGGCCGGAGCTATCTGTTCCGAATAGATTGGGAGCCGTTCGAACGGCTTGAGCTATCCGTTCAAAAAAAATTTGGAGCCGTTCGAACGGCTGGAGCTATCCGTTCCAAAAAAATTGGGAGCCGTTCGAACGGCTTGAGCTATCCGTTCAAAAAAAATCGGGAGCCGTTCGAACGGCTGGAGCTATACGTTTCAAAAAAGTTGTGAGCCGTTCGAAATGGATGTTCGTGGCGAACGGCTGGCGATATGTTTTGAAACCGTAGCTTACAATTCCTTTGGAAGGGATGTTTCGAGCCGTGATCCTGTCAAAGTTAATAGTCTTCGCACTGCGATCAGTCAAGAGTACATCGGAGAGACTAAAGTTAGTTTGGTAAACACTTGAAGGTTCCTAATATGGCGTGTTTCCCCTCTGCAAGGAATTAAACTCTGCTTTGTTTAGAGCATGCTTGCCAAACCAACAGTACTATAGCGTGGGAGAATAACAGTAACAACATTCAACACGAACTTTGTAAATATAAGCATTGTTTACAAATGCCTTCATGAGTAGTCACGGTTCTTTTTCTATTCCTCCATCATCTTTAGTTACCTAACATTCGATTATCGATACACATTTTTTATTCAAGATCAAGTTTATTCAACTAGTTTACCGAAAATGTTTTGACGTTTGACAGTATGCAAATATCAAGCGCTTTTGACTGAAATCAAAATCGAATCTCCTGAGGGAATACACCGTACCGTCGGCAAGATGTCAATCCACTCATTACCAATGCAATCACAAAACGTGTGTGTTATTCATATGCTAAGTTGAAAACAATTACTCTCCATTTGTCCAATAAAAACTGTAGAATTTCGATCCGCATACCTCGCTGATTCGCTTTTATTGTACACACTCACATCAACGCAGCGGACAAAAATAATGGCACACGCTTCTTTGCTAACTTAAAAAAATTGCTTGCACTCAAGGTAGCGAAAATTACTCGGCACATCGTAAAAATTGTCACTATAAATTGTGCCTGTTAGTTCTGAAGATACATGGTGGGGAAAGCGTCGCCTATGTTCGGAAACGAGATGTTTACAAAGTCAATTAATGGCGTTACATTACGAATTCTGGAAATGGTTGCATGACAATTATTTTAAAAGAGAACGCAGACTATTACCGGCTTTTGTTTCTCCCCCGCGAAAACGAATTTGCTTTACTCTCAAAAGACTTATTATTTTCAAAACAGGATTAGATTTATTCTAGGTTTTCTATCAGTTTTCAGATCTAAGCAGCGCGTGTCGCGTTTATCTTAATTACTGTTATTTCGTTCGAATGTTTTTGATCGGCCGTTCAACCGTTTACTTTGACCTTAGCCGTTGAAAACTTCAGCCGTTCAGCCGGTCGAAATTTTCCTTCTATCCGTTTGTCATCCGTTCACATACCGTGCGTTCGACCGTTCGAACAGATACCGTAAGGAACGTTTTCGCGTGAGAGGTCACATATTTCGTGCTCAAATGTGGCGAGTGCTTTTCGAATTCCGTACACTCTTCCATTGTGTCTGCGTGCTAACGCACTAGACACAAAAATCAAACATCAGAAAGGCAATACCGATAAAATGCTCTCTGAAATGATTAGATTATTCACTTAACTTCCTTTTAACTGCTGGAGAAGTGAAATAAATGCTTCGCTTAGGTCATTAATTTTTGAACTGCTAAAAATAAAGGTCTATTTATTGCGCAACGAAGAAGGAGGCAAACGCGAAAATGAATGAAAATATGGAATCAACCTTCCCCCCCTTCTCCCTTCTCTTGCCCTTAAGAGCAATACTGGACAGTATTGGACCACTGAGTGGTCTAATGATTAATGATAGGCCTTAGATAACGAAAAACACGCATACATACTTGCCAGTCAAGAAACGCTAATTACAACTCAGCTAATTACGGAATTCAACTTTTTGAATTAATCTTTAGAATAACCACTGTAGGACACGTCGTTTGTTTGGTTGTATTGACCTGAACACAAGGTTGATATCGTGTTCGAATAACTTTGCAAACTGTGAAAGTGTCAGAATGGATATAAAAAAAATCTAGTTTAAGATATTAACCTTATCGCGTTTAAGGTTTGTAGAAGTTTGTATGGCTTTTATGTGCCACATTCACCAAATTTCAAATGTTACTCGCTTTGTAACAGATATAATTGAATGTATTCACAACTACGCGATTAGTTTATGGGGAAAATTTACTGCATATTGGGCCTTGTATTGCATTCGTCTAAGACCGGAAACTTACTGTGTAGAAGGAAATATTTTTCCATTACATATGTGAGTTTTGGAAAATATCGTCATTTTATGTTGAAGAAAGCCTTTTACTTGATGATGTCGCTACAGTTGACCAAGAATCAATATATTAGCAGACAGCGTCAAATTGTCGACGTTCTGATGCTTAAAAAATAAAACAATTCTTATACGCTTAAGATCCGCTGCTTGATAAACAAATTACGAGCTTTTATGATCCAGCTATATTCGATACATTTTGTAGCCTAGAAGAAGAAACAAAAATTTCAAATCCACTATGAAGTATTTCTAAAAATTCGTTTTCGATCGATGTGTGTGTTACGTTCCACAACTAATGTAGGCCAACAGGTACAATTCAGTCAAAGAAGAGTCGTAGAATACCTCAGTCAACTCAAATAAGTCACCATTTAGGTAAAAAATTGAACCCTTTTTTTCCTTTGAAATACGTAATAGCGAGCGATGAGACAATCCAGGAAAAGACTGGAGAAGGCTAAAAGCTTTATCTGGCTTATCTAATGCATTTAGTAAATCCCTTGCACAAATCCGTGAGGATGGGAAAGCAATGAACCTCAATCTGGCCGTCTGTGATATTCGTCATTGAATCCGTCTGTCAGAGGTTTTAGTCAGCACTGAAGATTAATAGTGAATACGTGGGTTAATAATGTAATATTTCAATACCTTTCTTGCCTTGACGCTTACTAACTTGTTGACGTTCCTAAAGTTGCAAGACAAATTGAAGCGAAAAGAAAGCGTATTTGTCAGATGACCGATCTCGCCTTTTCTTCAGTCCAAAGTTCGTTTCCGCTGAATTGACAGTTGCCAAAACAAGTAGCGTTAAAACCAAGACGCAGTGGGGAAGGGTGAGGGGTTATTACCATGGTCCCTTTCTCATTTACTCGTGACCCTCCGGAATATGACGCAGCTGTTGATTAATCGTGTCAAGGCTAGGATGCCACATTTACTTTGGAAAGTAACTCGACCAATGATATTTTTTTTGCATATGCTTTATCTGAAGTGCGTTTGAAATTATGCTTTTAGTAAAAAAGATAAAAAACAAACAAAAACAAAACAAAACAACAGAGAAACAAAAAGAAAAAAGCAAAAACAAATGCAAGATGAAATTTAAAGTTTTCCCCTGTTATCGTCAGGCTACATGCTCATAAATAATGGTAATAGGACTAAGTGGAGTCCAATTCGGTCTGTAATTATAAAAGTGATTAACAAAATCAAAAGACCGCGAAGCGGGAGTCCGATTTGTCAGTCTCGAGTATGATTAAAGATAGATTTTGGCGACACGAAGTCCTGTTAACAATTAATCAAAACTAGGACAAAATTTTAGAAATAATCTAGACATCGATTGTACGTTTTCACAAGAAAGACAAAACCAAAACCAAAACAAAAAAACTCGGTGAAATCTGAGACGACAGCGCGCGCACTTGATGCGTTCTGTCCACCCAGACAGGCATGATTGTTAACTGTCTTTTTACTGTTCTATTACACTGTCCAATTAAAAGGATGTCGACTTAGTCAACATAATATCTTTCACCAGCGGTGCAGGGTAGAGCTATCAGTTAATGTGCAATGTAAATGGGCTTCCCCTAGTCGAATTCCGGCGAATGGGGTGGAGATATCTAAAAAGATTACCGTTAAGTCAAATTGTAAGTTATCGATATTTTTGTCGACGGTCGAGTGGTAGGACTCTGAAAATCTTGAACACTTTGATTTGAATCTGACAGGTCAATGCTGCAATAGAATTCTTAAAAAATTCAAAACCGCAAACTAATTACCATCACTGATTGCGGCATAATAATCTTATGCCTCATTGGCTTCCTACTCGGAAAACAACGACACCTGGTAGACCTTTATATTGTTCATGGTTTTCCCGAGTCATGAAATCATTTGTAAATTCTCTCCATCAGTTAACACGGATGGAGGTATTCCTTCACACAGCGTAGTAATAATTTTATTGAAAAACTCATCTTCGACGGTTTTAAGCATCACCTTTAATTCAATTTAAGGTTAGAAAAACGTTACAATACAATAAATTGTATTTAACTTGCAAACAGTTTTTTCACTGGCTGAGATATTCTTTTTTGAATACTTATGCGTATATTTACTAGAAAATCGGTCGTCTAGCTTATTGTCGAAAACGATTGCAGAGTTTATGTAGGATCGCATATTTTTCTGAGCGAATGGAGAGGGGCGGGTATTTGGAATACTACAAAGCCTTAAGGGAGGGTCGGAAAAATTTTATTTAGACACAACCAAAATCTTCTAACCCTTGAGTAATTTTTCCTTCCTTTAAGTTACAATCGGTGGCTGGTGAAAGATATATCCAAGTCTAGGTTGCTGTTGAATGACGTGCCATGAGTGTTTCATGAGAACCCTTTTAAGATTCGGCGTGGCTGCGTTGTAAGTGGTGATAAATGGTAAAATTTCTTTCGCCTTCTTTGTTTTGTTACGAAGGGTTTTTTTTCAGTTAGAGAACTGAACTTCAGTAAGAATTTTATGAACGAGCGTCGCAGGATAGCCTCTGTTACAGAGTCTTTGCTGAAGATCTCGTTTGTGTGTGCAGGGTTATTTTTTTAATAATAATAAATTTTACTTTCGACAGTACAAGGTAATACAATAAATATATTTACTTTATTTGATTCTTTTCCTACAATATAGTATAAACTTAATTAAATTAAAATCTGTCATAGGTCTCATTTCACAGAGTTGTTTCATTCTAATGATTACATTCTATCGACTACAATCTGTTACTTCCTAATCCTATCCTTAGCTATTTCCGAGTTCAACCTAGCTCAAGGGAAATATCATGGAAAATCTTATTTGAAGATTAAAAAACATCCATCTTATATATTAAAAAATGTCAAAACAAAAACAAAAACTATTCTCTAAATCCTGTCTGTTCTTTTTCGATCTCAAAGTCACAATGTTCAATGTTCAGAGGGACACGCCTGGTGGTGCTTGAACCTCTCAGGCAAAGTAAGGCGGACCTTAGTAGAGTGAAGGACACTTTTTTGTTTCACTTTGATGTTTGCGATAAATCTGCTGAATGGTGAGATCTTTGTAAGACTCTGTGTTTGGATGAGAAACCCTTACGTCGAAAAAGGCAGAGCATTGCCTACCCCAAAACCCACGAGCGTGAACATCCAATCGGGCATCCGGTGCTGGGTTCGTACCCCTCGTCAGCACTTCTCCCACTATCTCCTGGAGAACGCGTTCCACTTGCACATCGTGGCAAACAGTGTTTAGCAAATCGACCTCAAGATATCACGCAGCTCGTTATGCCTCTGGATGATGAATCCTCCTCGTCTACACACCATCGCATGATCCACCGTAAAAGCATCTCCGCAAATACAAAGGAGGGCGTGTCAGCTATGTGCCAGTCATAGCGGAGATGAACGGCATCCTTGAACTCTCTCTTGTTTAAAGTAAAGTTCATATCCTTTAACGGGATAACTGTTAGCCAACTAGACGCGCCCTTTTCTGTAGCAAGGACAGCGGCTCTCCTGGTGTTATCAGGGAGTACACTCTTTACTTCCTCTAGCCTTTCTCTAAGATGTTTTTGATTCTCCCTTCAGTTGTACTGCTGCATTTTCCGTATGTCATCATCATCCGGAAGCTCGAGTGCCTGAGCCTCTATCTGCTTCACCAGAGGATGTGTTACCCTGATTGAGGCTTTATACTCCTAAGTCGCGTTTCGGCATGGGTTTGTGGGACCCAGTCCCCTTAGCCTCACCGGAAGTGCTAGTAATTCACGCTCAGCGGGTGTACAAGTGTGCCCTGTCATGGCGGGTATGAGGACATTGCCTATTGCGCGCTCTAGGGGCTCTAGCAGTTCTTCGATGTCAGGTCGAGTTCTGAGATAATAAGTCCAACGATGTTTCAATCCAATAGTAAAGGCTGCATATGAGGCTTTTGGATTAGCTGCAACGAATCCTGCGGGCTTCGCCACCTGCTCGACCCAGTCCTTTACCTTCCCTCTCATATACTTCTCTAGGTAAGTTCTAGAGCCTAGCACGGTGCCCAGATGTTTCTGGCCTTGAGTCGATATTTTTATTGCCGTGTCACTGAATACTTCCATCGCTTCATTCTCCTTTTCTGGTTTGGTGACCAACCAGCATTTCTTAGCATTGAGGTAATACCCCAGGCTAGGTCCCATTTCATTTAGCCCGTCCCACCACTTCCTTAGCTCTTCGAGCGAACCAGCACATGTTGCATCATCAGTGTACCAGCATTGCTTCGCGTTGCTGGATAGATTGAGATGGGTGATTAAAGGCTGAAGGCTTATAGCATGGAAGCTCACTGCTAAGGGGTCACCCTGTGTAGTGCCCTCTGTAGATTTCAGTTCTTTACCGCCCGTGACAAAGTGGCGCGCAGAAGCCCTAAAGGTGTTGGGGGCGTATGTGGCTAAAGTAGGACAAAGAACAGCGACATTATGCAAGGCAGAAGCCCTGTTCAATGAATTAAAAGTGTTCGATGCATCAATTAGTAACACGGCATCTGCATCATCAGCATCAAATATACCGTGCATGGCGTAAATGGCTGCCTCAGCTCCACTCTTCAGACCCGCGCACACTTGTAGTGGGCCGCTGGCCTCAATAATATCCTGCTTTGTCACCCTTGTTGCACACTTGGCGATTATTCTCCTCACCACCTCTCCGACTCCGATTGGTCGCACCTCACCATTGCCCTTGTCGAGTGGAATCAATCGACTTGCCAAAATTGGTTCGATTGTAGCAGGATCAAGAAGCTCTGTACAAAGTCTCTTGGCAAGCATGGCCATGGCGTCGCAAAGACTTGCACTGGACTTCTTAAAGGACTTGCTAGCGAGCATTTTTCTAAAACCATTTAAATCTATCCCCGAAGGACTGCCAGAACCTTTTGTCTCAAGTGCCACTTCTTTTATAATTTCTCCATTTATTTGGTGAAAGATAACATGAGTGATATCTTCGATTGGACCAAAGACCAGGGATCCTAGCTGGGCTTTCTGTGTACTCGGATGTTTATCCTGAAGTTGGATCATAACATCATCAGTAGGTGGAAGAATGCCCCCAGAGTCCTGTTCACTAAGGTACCGAAGAATGATACAAAAGTGCCTCACAAAGCCTTGAAGAAATGATCCACCGATTAAAGCTAGGACGTTCGCAAAACTGGTGTTGGAGGGTCAGATAAATTCTGGGAATAACTGTTAGTAAATCGATTTCACAGAAATTTATATAAATAAACCACTTGCAGTTTTAGTGAACAAATTGCCTCTTCTCAACATGAATTTTCATGGCTACTTCTTTTGAACTGTCATTTTAATTTACTCTAAGCGGTTACCTTCAGAAATATTTTAAACGCCTGACTGCTCAAAAGTAAGCTTACAACGTATACTAGCAATGCATGCGTGCAATACATTTGTGCAAATTATTGGTTGAGAATGGCGTAAGTATCGTGTGTTGTATAGATTTAGATAAGCAACAATAAAAGCAACAACAACAATTGCGATACCATTTCCTTTCGCAACCTCATCTCTATTACATCATAGATGCCTAATTAACTGTGAGAAGATGGCAAGCGCCTCTAAAAGAATCAGCATTGTAACTACGTGCGAGGGATTAGCGTGTCAGACAGCAACCTATAGCTGGCAGCTTGTCGTTGTGAATTCCATCGGACATGAGCTCCCAGGAAATATCCTGACCCGTAACATGACAGAGACGGATATGGATCTTCCCGGTATTATCATCAAAGCAAATCAACTGCCTCCACTCATTGTCAGTGAGTGGATTTATCGATTGAAAGTCTGGGTCTCGCAAGACCACGGACCCGCTGGAAATGCAGCTTATCAGTTCAGAGTGAACGCTCCACCAATTCCCGGAAATTGCATTGTGACTCCGAAGAGTGGACAGGCATTGAAGACGGCATTTTCAATTTTATGCACTGGTGAGCAGGTGAGAAATAAAATTTCCTGTTCCTGACAGGCAGGTAACAAATAAAATTGCTTGTTCCTGACAGAATTTTCTTGTACGACGACCAAAAACATAAAGAGTAAACCTGCCAACCTATTTAGCAATCCTTTGACATGCGACTTCACATGAAAGCCAGGAGTTTCTAACCAAATCTGATCTTTCATTGTTGGTACGTTTTTCTTCCTGCAGTTTCCTCCTTCACACTTTCAGGCTTTTTATTCTAAGTTCAGAAATGAATTAATAAAAGTAATCAGTCGATTAGTTCATATCATCATTGACCGCCGGTTTCAAACATTCTACAAAGATTATACATTTCTTATATTTTTAAGGATCCACATCAACCTCTGACGTATCAGTTTCATTACAAAACGGACCATGGCTTGTATACCGTCGTGCAATACGGGTCTACTGATCACGTGTCAACAGTGCTTCCCTCAGGAAAGAGAAATGGTGGATTTATCATTGATTTTGAAATTTTGATAACAGACAGTCTGTCGGCTTCCAGCAACTATGTTCTCCACCTAAAGGTGATTGTTTTAATACTTGCTAGCTCTGTCTGAAATTACAAAATAGTATAGAAAAATGTTTACCATTATTTGAGTTCAAAGGATACGATGATCAGAGTAAGATGTAAATTTTCCACGGAAAAACTTGAAAACTTTTGAAAATTCGAATTACTAGCAACTCGAACTCTTAAGGAAGGGCAGGTAATAGAACATCATTAGGATATTTCCCTGAAATATAAACAAGTAAACTATGTAATTTCCAAACTGGGTGCAATTTGCAAGTTTTGCAACTTGCAAACATTCTGTGATTTTGGTTGATTTTTTGTTAATTTTTTGTTTTTATTGCTTGCCTGTTTGTCTGTTAATTTTTTGTTTTTATTGCTTGCCTGTTTGTCTGTTAATTTCTTTTTGCCTATCAGCAAAACCCCTTGTGAGTCACTTAACGCTGCTCTGTCGTGTCATGTCACAATGACGTGAAAGGGGGGCCACACTGTGTCAAAAAGAGGGTACTCAACAGTTTTCGCAAACTGAATATTGTAGGTTGTTTGCCTTTAAAAAAGCTTGACCAAGGAGGAAGGGGGGCCGGGGTCATGGGCATCCCAGGACCCCTCGCCCGTAACTTCGCCCCAGTGTGATACTTGATAAAGGTGAAAGTTAGTTGTTAGTTTATAGGAAACCTATGTTACCTTTCCGTGTTTTTAGGTCGAGCCGCCGCCTGCTAACGACAGTCTCAGTGGACTTGCAGTTGGAAACAATAGCCAGTTTAACATTTTTGTCAAGTCAGGGAATGTTGAAGGTGCTACACAACTAGCAAATGCTGTGTTAGGAACAGTCGAGGAATCAAATTCTACATCCACCGAAGACAAGATAGAGGTATTTGTACTTATCATCCTCTCAAGCTATCTGTGACTATGCTTTCGTAACGTCTAGGTGACCCTTAGAAAGACAGCTATGGGTTGTACTACCTGACGTTTCACAAGCTCGACTGCAAGTCATCTAAAGTCAACTTCTCGCTCAGAATCGATTGAATTAAAAAATTTGGAATTACTACAAAAAATATAGGAATATATTTAATTGAATCAAATTTTACAAATGCATGTTAAAAAAAACATTTTTCTGCTCTCCCTTTTTTTCCTTTTCTTTTCTTCAACCAAAGAAGGAAAGAAAAATGTCTTGACCTCGTTTTGCCTGCAACACCATATTTAATTACCAATTTTTCTCTTTAAGAGGTACTGAAGTGGCACGGGGGAGGAGGGAAAGGGGTTAAATGATCCTTAGTAAGGGCGTTATTCAACGTTAGGCCAATAGGTCTATTGGTATTTCAGATCAAAGACTCCATTGTGCGAAGTGTGTCAAATATTCAAGTGAATAATTTACAATCCTTGACTCAAGTGACGTCTGTGATCGCACGAGCCACACTGGAACCGAGTGAGGTGACATTTGATACACAGGTATGTACAGCGCTTACACATCGAATTCGGAGCGATGCTCCACCGATAAATGCTGAACTCTCTTCATCGAGAGGTCTCATTGTCTCAATACCTGCATCAAGAGTTCCGGAAGGTAATTCGCGCGCAATGCATTCTGGGATAGTCTCACAAAAAAAGTGGGCACCAAGCGTGACAATATGGCGTGTGTCTCTGTATTCAATGCGTTCTTTGAAGCGTGTCTTTATCTATAATACAGTCTTTTTGTTCTTGTAAGTGATATCAACTGGAAAATAATCTTCGTGGGTATTATATTCAAAAGGTAAGTTACAAATTTTAACTTTGTTTTAGCTGTTTTTAAGCTTTTAATGGTAGTAGATTCAATCCTGCGCGCGAGTGACATTCGCGAATACAAGAACTGTCAAAAGTCAAAGATTCTCATCGTATTTTTATTACTTTGCAGCCGTTTAATGACATGGTCTTTGGGCACAGAAATTGTGCAGTATTTGGGTGCCATAACAGTGGGAAAAAGCTTGAGAAATGGGCTTCACAGCAATGCGAAGTTCACGATTGTTTACACGGCACTCCGCCATGTGACTGTCCGCTGCCGTTCAAGCTATTTCCGTTCCCTACTGAACGCAAAAACAATGAGGGTAGAAAGCGCTGGATCCATCTTCTAAAGAGAAAAGGCCCGAAAGGAGAAGTCTGGCAACCTAATAATTCGTCGAGAGTCTGCAATGAGCACTTTGTTGATGGGAAACCCACGAAAGAAAACCCTGATCCTGTACTCAAAATGAGCTACGAGACAAAGTCTACTCGTAACCGTAAACCGCCTACTGATAGATCATCATTACTAGAAGAAATGAAACGTTTAAGAACTCAAGATAATACTCAAGATAACACACAAGATAATATTCAAGATGATACTCAAGATAATGCACATGATAGTCAAGATGCTCCTGTGATTCAAGAACCAAGTAGTTCCTCGTTTATAACAGAAGAAGAACATTGTACTACTGCCGGTCGACCCGACCATATCACTCACGATCATGCATATTCGTTTGGCTGGTACAACCTAGAAGATCCTGACTTCTGTATGAAAGAAAAATGCTTGCAGGAAAGACTCAAGCAGTTCAATGAGATCAAAGATCTCAAAGAAAAACTCCAAGAACTTGAAAGTGAACTCAAAGCATGTAAGATAAAACTCAAGGCCAGACAGCGTAAGGGACTAGAACATTCTGATTTGAAAACAAATTCATCTGTTCGTCTACTAACCGGCCTACCATCAAAACGAGTATTCAATAAGTTGTTTGAAGTAGTGAAGGGAAACATTAAAAAAGTAAACTACTGGAGTGGCCCAAAAAAATCTACTAAAAAGGAAGAAACTTCAAAAAAAACACCAAATAAGTTTGGCCCTAAAAGAGCTTTGTCAGAAAAAGATGAGTTTCTTTTGACCTTAATGAAACTTCGACTTGGATCAACAAATGCTGACTTAGCACAGAGGTTTGGAATTTCAACTACAAATGTAACAAATGTTGTTACTACCTGGGTGAAAATCCTAGCAAGTGAACTTAAATGTTTGGTTTACAATCCCTCCATCGATGTTGTGAAAGCAACTTTGCCCGCAAAGTTTAAAAAGCCAGGCTACTCTAATGTACGCCACATCATTGATTGCACAGAAATATTTATTGAAACCCCAAGCGACCCAAACCTTAGAGCAGCTACGTGGTCAGACTACAAGCATCACAACACTGCTAAGCTGTTGGTATCAATAACACCACATGGTTTTTTCAATTTCTTATCCAAAGCATGGGGAGGGAGAACTTCAGATGTGCATCTGACAAGAGAATCATCATTTTATGATATCATTGAACCTGGCGATGAAGTGATGGCAGACCGTGGATTCACAATTGCTGAAGACCTCTTAATCAGAAGCTCAAGACTACACATCCCCCCTGGTAAACGTGGACAAGAGCAGTTCACTAAAGCTGAAGTTGCTAAAACAAAAGAAATTGCAAATCTTAGAATCTTTGTTGAGCAAGCAATAAGACGGTTGAAGACGTTTAGACTGATAAAGCATGAACTACCAATATCACTGCTTGGCAGTATAGACAACATTGTACTTATTTGTGCAGCCTTATGTAACTTGTATAGACCCTTGGGTAAAAAATGATTAACAAGAAATGTACAAATAGCTAAAAAGATTGACAGCATTTAACCCATGAAAGAATATAAACTTCATAAATTTAGAGGATACCAATATGTATTAGTCTAAGTTCTTTCTTAGGTTAAATGTTATTCAAAATCTCTGCTCTACTTTACTAGCAACTAGTATAGAGTGCAATCACTTAATCTTTCATACAAATGGTACCAAATAATACTAAATAGTGTTGATAATGGTACATAACAAGAAAATTAAGTAATAGTATGATTTAGTACCATTTAATGCTTCAGCTATTAAGTATGTGCACTCTGAATAAGAACTGTTATATTATTTGCACCACAAGGACCTCACAAGAGAAAAATTATTCTGGTAGAGTGATTACAATCATTAGATATAATTTGTAAATATTTTTCTTCATTTCACAGCTCATGTGTCGCTGAACACAAATAAATAATATATTATTTATTATTACTATATATATAACTGCAAACAATATCAAACTGTAACATTTTCAATCATACTGAAGTGTGGTCAATGCATTACTTGTATAAAATTTCATGATTTGATTCATCCATTCCAGTTTCCACAACAGACAATTTTACTGTTCTATTCAGAGACTATTTGAGTTCAATTTAGAACTGTCAGACCAGTTTTTCCAGATATGAAATTGTAAAAATTCTAAATTGTATATAAAATGTACAAATGTATTTTTAGTGTTTACACCATGTAAATAAAGTTTTGTATCAAGTTATAATTAACGAGCATTCATTCACTTAAATACTTATTATAAAACCAAATTAGGTTTTGCTTTATCTTTTCCCAGTAATCATTATTGAACTTGATTAGCTCCAGATGATAACCCTTTTGGGTGTAGACCAGGAAGTGACACCATGTTCTCTTTGTCACAGCCATTTGTCCCTGTATCTGTGCAAAATATGCATGCTTCTCTTTCAAGACAATTTTGCCATTAATCTTTACCAGGTAGGAAAGATTGTCTTCTGATGGTAAATCATTAACAATAGAATAAGGGCACTTCACTTCTAGCACCCCTAATCCACAACAGGAACATTCAACAAGCAGATCAGGGGATGCTCCAATGAATTGGTCAGATTCATCAATAAATAGTCCACACTCTCTGAATTTTGCATCTTTGTGCTCCCTCTGAAACAGTTTCACATACTTATCCTTAGCAACTTTCTCCATGTTTCTTCCATATTTTAGAGCAGGTAAATGTTCCGACGGTCCATTACTTTTACCCTGGATTGTGTCCACTAGTTCCTGTGCATCACCCCCCTTAGTTTTAAGGGTTTCAACTTTTGTGTACACTCTATAGAAATTAGAGGCAGTTAATCGGCCTTTTCTGTAATCGTGCCATGCCTCATTCTCAGACTGACCAATGGTGCCTTGTTCAATCAGATGTATATCATCAGCACTTAAGTCTTTCTTTGATGACTTAGGCATTACACATTCAGGTACTTCAGTATTAATTTCTATTGTAACGGAAGTTGAACACGGTTCCTCAAACTCAGCCGTTGCTAATTTGATGAATGCCGATTCTGGCAACAAGTCCTTCAAATTATTATAAAACGACTTCCTCTTTCCTTTTTTGGAGTCAGGGGCTTCAACTCTTCATGTGAATTGAATAACTTTTCGGCGACTATCGATGGCAGGTCTGGTCGTCTCTAGAAAAACACAAAATAAAAGTAAATTAATTTCTAGGTTACAAGCTAATAAGAACTTTCTTATTTATGTCCCCAGATAACACTTATGTCTATCCAGTATACATACTGTAAATACTTTGTTTAGAATTTTAAACATAATAACATACCTTTATTTAGCTTTGAAGCCTTCCACTCCATATCACAAATTCTAGAGGGCTTGATTACAGTCTTGTTTCCTATTGGAACATTCACACACACTCTTTGGACGTACATGCAGGATTTGTCATACCATTACGGTTTGCTGCTTCAATTCTGAACAGCAGTGCCATCACATGAATACAAGAACCACTCATACTGAAACAAGAAATAACAAATAGTTAGGGTATATGATAGACATAATATTTTAAACATTCTAAAGTATAATATATATTGAGCTTAGACCAACAACATTAGTCATAAAATCGAGGTATATGATAAACATGATATTTTAGGCTTATATTTTGCATCAGTTACAAGTTAAAGTCTTATAAAACAGAAAGTCTAACATACCCAGCAGTACAGGTACAGTAGGCACTGATAATCTCTCCATTTTTCTTGAACAAATCCATGATGTATGTGGTGTATCACCAACCTTCATCGAATGCGTACATTTTGCTTTCAAGAAGCAAAAATCCATATTTTCTAGTTCATGGTAGAAAACTTCTTTCAGAAAGCCCGAGTCAAATAAGCGGTATGCTTTCCCTCTTTGTACTCATTCATGACCCGTTCGTGCAGTTTAATATCCTTTCCAGGATGATCAGCCATCAGATATTTCGTAATGTCACTTAGAAATATAGGAGGCCATGATGTTAGCCCATCTTTTTCATCAATCCATCCGTCCTTTAGCCCAAGAGGATCGGGAAGCTTGCTGCCCTCAGGAGTAAACAATAGCTTCGCTCTCTCAGACTCCGTGATGCACATTAGTTCTTTAGCCGATGCTTGTACTTGGATTCCCATCTCTGATGCTGCAAACACACGGGCTACAAGTTCAGCTTTAGCTCCAGAAGTTTTAAGATTTCGTTTACGGCAAAATAACTTGAGAGCGTCCACCTTCCATGTGTTGACTTCCTCGAGGGAAAGCTCACTTGTCTCGCTCATTTCCACGCCAAAAACGACGAGAAAACTATATGAAAACTATATACAAACTAGTGAAAACTATATACAAACTATTATTAAAACTATATACAAACTATGATCTAATTTAAACTGGAAGAAATTGTAAAATCGCGAGGTAAAAGTGTATAAATGTTGACGATGCTTTAGTTATCAAGATGGCCGCTGTCACGCTTGGTGCCCACTTTTTATATGAGACGATCCCAGAATGCATTGCGCGCGTTTCGATATCGGAGACTCTTGATGCAGGTATTACATGATTACCTCAAAGAAAAGGGGTAGCCGAATATTCTTCTAACATTTGACGTTCATTGACTGACCATCTATCTTTTAGGATCTTGCTCTTCAAACTTTAAGATCTATGACGTCATTGTTACGAAGCAAGACCAAAGAAGATTACGGTTCAGAGTCTGTCCTAGTTGAACAAGGCGGGGAGAACCTGGTATTGAGTCTGGGTAACATTCTTAACTCTGCTTCTCAGAAGGCAAGTGTGATCGAAAGAACAGCGGAGACATCGGAAATACGGTCCAAGGTGAATATCTTGTTTCATTGTTTTCTAAGCATTCTTTTCTGAATGCGTCCAAGCCCTCATTAATTCGTTGGCTCTTTCCCTGTTTCTTTGCGCGTTCTTCTTGGTGTTTTCATCAGTTTGTTCATTCATTTAGACAGTTTCCATCCATTTATCCATACTTTGGATACTACTTTAAAACACAAAGTTGGTTTTCTTATTTTTCTATCAGATGACTCTGAGTACATTCAATCCTTTTACGTGGGACGACAGTGCAGCCCGTGTTGATTCTAACGTCCTCAGCTTGACCATCAAAAACCACGAAGGTCAGACTTTATCGGTGAAAGATAGTGACGAATATATCGAGATGAAGATTCCACGTGAGGGCAATTTTCAGCCCGAAGGAAGTGGCTTGTATTTTACTAAACCCAGTAGTGAAGGAAAGATGCAGTACCATGTAGTGAGCTTGCAGCATGCGGACGGTGGCGCTGTAAGATTTAGAGTAAGTATTATGACTTAAAATTAACAAGAAACTGATTATGGAGGAGAGAATACGAGGACACCTTCCTTTAAAGGGAGAATGTGTTCAACTTATGAGCAATATCTTTCAGAGGGCAGCAAGTGGAGGCGAAAATTGGTTAGGTGTTGTTTAAATGAATGCTTATGGAGGCTTAAATGTTTTCTTTTTAAGACACTGTAAGAATAAGGGATGAAAATTTGGATTTACCCGCTGTAAAACTTATTCGATAAGTTTCATGAACCCGAACCATAGTGATCATAGCGAAAATCCGAAGAAAAGAGAATAGCAGAAAGGACTAAAAAGAGACTTAATGTTAAGCCAACAGCCAGAGGCGCAGAAAAAAGCGGGTGACCAAGATAAGGGGACTAGCTCTAGTTTTGCAAGTGACCAGTTAAAGGGGCGGTATCATTATTTTACACCAGTCCATAATGAAGTGATTAAAAGCAGTGCAACCCTGGGACACCCTTGATGCTCAATTGAAAGCTGCCTGAGGATAAAATGGTTGCTCATCAAATCACTATTCTTTCAGATAAAACCAAGTGAAGGCAAAGTCATCTTTAAAGTATTCGTGCGATATGGCCAGCGACCAACTGTCAAAGAGCATGATCTATCAAAGCAAATTTCGCATCCTTCATGCTTGAAGTCCTCCCAGGGTTCTTACAGCCATTGCAGGAATGAGGCGTACGACGTCCTTTTGTTACCTGACAAGCTGAACAAACCAGGAAAGTACTATATTGGCATACTGTGCGAAAATGATGAAGGAGAACTTCAGAGTCGACGTAAGAAACGGTCATGTTCCGGAGGGGGCCGCCAAAAGAGATCATGTGTTGAGGTTAAGGAAGCACCAAGACCTGAGAACATCACTGTAAAGCCGGTTTACGACCCAAAGACAGACGTGAATTATTCATTGAGTCTGCTGAAAGAAAACTCTCTGTTTTGGGACAGTAAAGAAGAACGTAGGTTATCAAGAGGTTGCAAAGTAGGTTTGTCTAATATTGCTTTAACCCAATTACATAGACAAGCATCACCCTCTCTTTTTTGCACCTCTTAACTGACCAAACATGAGTTGTCTCAAAAATTGAATGGGAGGAGGAGAGATGTTGAAAGATACTTATGACATATATCATAGGGTGGGTTAAAATAATGGGAAAAGACAATTTTTGGGTATAAAAAATATGCCATCTTGAAATTCCACAGTAAAAGTAATTTCTGAAAGGAAGGTTAGTGTAGATCGTCCTGTGTTCCATGTGACGTCACAGTTTATTTACCATAGTGACTGATTTGCCTAAGCAAAGTTTAAGTTTGTAATCACTGAAAAACAAAATGCTGATATTAAATTCTCTTCAAAAATGCAATCTCTGAAAAAACTACTGCAAAAAATTATCTTTTTTCAACTGTTCCTTGCCTCACATTACTATATTACGACGGGATTTCGGTTTTAAGGAGTTCGAGTTATTCCTATCTTTTCGATATGAAAACAATTTCACCCTCTTATCCTTTGACCGTTTGATCTTTTGCAGGTAGGCCCAGGGTCAGAGGTGTCATCCTTACATTGTTTGTGTAATCATCTGACGTCATTTGGTGGAGGTGTCCTAATGATGCCGAACAAGCTAGATTTTGACGTAGTCTTCTATGAACTCACGCGCCTCCATGAGACTGGAAATGTTGCCGTCCTTGTCACAATAATTGCAGTACTGCTATTGTACTTTTTAGTGGTAGTATTTGCAAGGAAATATGATAGAAAAGATAGGGCCAAGGTATGGAAAAGGTAAAACTTATATTTTCTATTAAATTAAGGACAGACTTTAATAGAATGAAATACATTCAGCTGTCAAATTAAGAAAAGTAATAAAATTAAAAGCGTAGTAACCACCAATCAAGTAGAAGTAAGAATGACTAATACATTAATGTAAATATGAACAAAGAAGGAGTTTCATTTTGTGGGAAAAAATCAGTCAATTTATTATCATCATTACCCAAAATTGGAGAAGAACATGGTCTCGAAGGTTCGATGCACACGTGGTCGCATCAGAAATGATGATAACAGTAACGCTTTTCTACACATACTTTTAAGCATGATCTTAGGGGAGGTCTATCTCAGACAGATGCTAAGTAGTATGGGAAGTTAGTTCCAAAAGAAAAAATCAGCACAAGGTCAAAAAGTAGAAACATTGAAACAACTAGGCGATGCAACATTGCAGCTTCATTATTTTGTAACAGATTTGACAGTCCCTACGGAATTTTCGCCCCATTAAAGACCCATCTCATTTGCAATTTGGTTTCGTCCCTTTATCCTGAACAAATCGTGTTCCTTATTGCTTTACTGCTTCATTGTTTCTTGTTTACTTTTTTACTTCCCTATCGAAGGAAGATTTTATAACCTTTAAATGTAAATCCTGCAAAGCTGCGTCACTTTCTGCTACACGGTAATGATATGAGTTGAATATATTGGTAAATCAAACTGATCTAAGCAGGTCACCGCATTTTTTTTATTCTCAGAGTGGTCCTGTTTTCCATCTACCTTCTTCTCACGACGCAAATGAATTTAATTACCAATTGACATTGGCCACGGGAGTATGGAAGAATTCTGGGACTGATGCTCGTATCGTTATCACCATTCATGGAAACGAGGCGCAAAGTGAACCTCTAATGTTGCACAAGAACACGATAGACTCAAGGACGTTGCTGGCGCGTGGAAACGAGGATACATTCAGGATTCACCTGCCGATGTCACTGGGTGAAATTGAATACATTCACATATGGCATGATAATTCGGGAAAAGATCCTTCATGGTTTCTTAGCCATGCGATTGTCATGGATCTCCAGACGGGTAGAAAATTGACATTTTTTTGCAACGATTGGTTTGCGGTTGAGAAAGGGGACGGTAAAATAAACAGAATTCTAACCCCTGTAGGTTCGCAGGAGATGCAGACGTTTAGTTATTCTTTGAGATCGCAAGGCTCCAGAGGTTTTTCCGATGGACACGTTTGGCTTTCGGTTGTTACTAAGCCACCGAGGAGTCAATTCTCACGTGTCCAAAGGGCAACATGCTGCCTTTGTATATTGTTTTCTGCGATGTTAGCAAATGCTCTATTCTACCGGACGGACAAAGAGCCAGATCCTACCTTACAAATTGGTCCGTTAAAATTCAGCTGGAGACAAATAATGGTGGGAATTGAAAGCGCCCTGATAATAACTCCAGTAAACTTGATGATTATGACATTTTTCAAGAGGAGTGGCGAGAAAACTCCGAATAAAGTCGACGTAAAAAAACCGAAAAGCAGTCCTGCTCCCTTTTGTGGCAAGTCGTCAACTACCAGTTCAGGGGATATTCACGACGTTGATGTCACGCTAAATGAAAAGAGGTCATATTTTAATAAAAAACCCCAAAGTCAGGCTGATGCCAAGAAGAAATTTATGCTCCCTCACTTCTTTATCTACGTTGCTTGGGTTTTGGTCCTTGTTACTGTTTCTGTGTGTGCCGTCTTTACGTTCCTCTTTAGATTGCAGTGGGGAAAGGATATTTCGAACCAGTGGCTTTCCTCGATGTTTGTATCTTTCGCCCAAGACCTATTTGTCCTATTAAGATATTAATTATTATGGTGTTAACTGCTTCTTTGTTTCGCAATAATAATGAAACTGAAACTGTCAGCCACAATAGTGAAGGGAAACTGCAATCAGAAATAAAATCTGTCAGCGAATATCAGTGTTAAAGTAGAGATGCGAAAAGAGGGTGACCTTATACTTGCAAGAGAGTACAGGACAAAGGAGGCAAAGATGTTTTCCTTTTTGAGAGAGCTTCTGGGATATCTTCTGTTTCTCTTTTTGTTTATAATTGTGTGTTACGGAAGCAGAAGTTATCATGGATATCTCATGACTATGGATCTAAAAGATACCCTTCTAGACTTTTCTTTGGTAAGTAGCTCTAAATCTTAGGGTAGCTGACTGATTCTGTTAAATTTAAGTGTCCCTATTTGAGAGTCATAGGGAGACTGGAATAAGGCAGTGATGAGATCAATCGTATTCCTCGGCCAGGGCCTGCGTTTGCTTAGTGTAGATGATATGGGACGTTTTTGGATTTTTGTCATTACTCCGAGAGTTCCACCAAGCACATTTAGATATAACTATACTCGATATAATACTGTTATATTTCATTTTAAAGCAAGATTTAACTACTGAAAATCCCCTATACGAAAGTCGAAGTTTATTTCGGAGGTGGCTGTTACTTAGCTGTTCTTAAACACTTGTAACCACTCACGTTCAATTTTAAATTTATCGCGTTATAATGACGCAGTATGTTACTCTTCCTCCTCTAAGAGACCCCGGTATGTGTCCCTTTTGATTCATTGTCATTGCACATTTCAGAACGTTTTTTCTTGCCTAGGCTCACGATCCACGGTATTTCTGGGAATGGCTTGATACTCAGTTTGTGGACGGTTTCTACAGCAGCAACTGGTACAACAAGGACAAAATCAAAAAGCAAGAGTACATTGGCAACAAGATGTCTCTTCTCTTAGGAATGCCTCGTTTGCGACAACTAAGGATACAGAAAGGTAAGTATAACATGATTTAGGTATGTTCAATCTTATAAATGTAAAATTGGTGAAAATCCTCGTCGGCGGTGAAACTAGGAGCAAGAAAATTGTGGTGATTACCTATAATAAACTTCACAATACTGTCCTGTTTTTAGTGCATATATAGCAAATGTTAGAACCTAAAATTAATGATAGAGAAGAAAAGAAAGAGTGAGAATAAAGGAAAACATTGGATACGAAAAGAAATAAAAGAATAAAGGAAGGGTAGATTCCTCTGATTATGACAATGAAATCTTCGCTCCAGCAACAAGAAAGAATAGTACACAAAGCAGTTAAAGTTGTGAGGAATATTTTTAGACATTAGTTAACATGTTTTTTTTCGTCAGATTCTTGCATTGTTCCAAGGATAGTGCGAGGCATCATAAACAGGGGCTGCTACGACCTCTATGATTTCGATGAAGAGTACTAACTTAGTTAGTACAGTTGTTTGAAAGGATCGGTGTGTTGGCCGGTGATCTCGCAAGGGAAGATGAACGACTAGATGTAAAATTGCTCTATGTGATCAGCCAATTGTCCCTTAGAAACAATCGTGAAATTTCATGTCAAGGAACTTCATCAACACTATATCGGATCGAAGAGTCTTCCCCTGCAACAACCACTTTACAAAACAACATTGAATGTAACAGGAGCAGTGAGTCAAAAAATTCTTCAGAGGATGAAATTATGAACTTTATTAGACGCAGATCAACTCGCGAGCTACCAATCCACTTAAAAACTGGAAGTTTTTACCATCAGCTTCAAAATTATCGAACTGGTGCTAAATGAGAAAAATAAGTATATCAATTCTTCCGTGAACTTGTGTTTTTCCTGGATATACTTTTAGCTTATGACCACCTCAATATGAGCCCCATTAACAAAGTCCTTAAACATATGAGCGAAAGGTTTTCCGAATTAAACCACCAATTTCTCAACATTGTTACTATGAGCACAAGTGTTGGGATTAGTACAGTGCCTCTTTTGTAAACCAGTTTTGCTTGAACTAAATTTCCATTTTTCGTTTCAGAGAGCGAAGAATGATTTCGATTGAATGTAATTATGCTAGTCACGATCAGTACTTACGATCAAAGTAATCAAAGATACTCAAATCAAAGACTCAGAAGGGGAATTCCTTGCTTGTCTTCTGTGATGTAACAGGTCATTGTAATATTCCTTAGCTGCAAATCAGAGTTGAACATCTAACTCAGTTGCTGCCAAGAAACGGAGGATTTTGTCTGTTATTTAGACCGTTTATATATATTTTTTCTATCCTTATGGGAATACGTTGATGATGGTGAAAATCCGCTCTTGCATTCGAGTCTCCGCCTAAAAATCCCTTTCACCAAACTTGTTTTTACCCTCTGTTCACGCGTCTACAGAAGCAGAGGTACAGGGTCGTATCTAAATGCAGAAAAGTACATTTTTAACTGATCATCACGTCATCATCATTATCATCATCACTATTAACATCGTTATCATGAATACTATCATCTTGATCATTGTCATCGCGAGTGACTATATAGAAAGATTATACAGGATTTATCGACGTACTCATAAATTAATTCTCAAAAAACTATATTTCAAGATGTATCAGCCACCCATAATTGGAGAAATCTCATTGTTTTGAAAGGAACTTGCTTTGTGTATCCTTATGACGATTTAACACTTTTTTCGTAAAGACTGACTTTCGTTAAGTAGTTGTTCAAGACGAGAAAAGAGAACAAGTTTATCTGCAGTAACAGCGTTAGCAGATGCATTCAATGTATGAAAATTAAAAAAGATTTTGCATGAACCTTTCTCGATCCTTTGCTGACATTTACTACAAATTTTGAATGGTGTTACAACTCCAAACGATCTCTTAACTGACGAGTTACGAGTTACGATGAAAGAGTTAACGCTGGAAATAACTCAGTCGCCCGGTATTAAGCAGTCAATATTACGAACTTTTTTCTTTGCCGGCACAATGTTTCCAAGCATTTTGTTCGTAAACTTCGTACCTTACCGTTTCGAATGTAGTTATAGTTTTATGTTATAATCCTCTGACTGGCTCGATCACGACACCATTTAATTCCGATGGTTTGGCCCTTCCCTGGCATCCATACCATACGCAACTAAATTTCGTTTGTACACGCTTGATAAAAAAAAAAAAGCATTGCGAGCTTCTACTAATCACTGCAGAAAACGTTGATCTTGTATGCACAGTCTTCAAGTGTGTCACCGTTCACGCTGTAACATAACTTGAAGACATTTAGATGCGTTGTAGTGGAAGAGCATCCTTTCTCTCGGGCTTTCATGCAAGCAGCTTAAAAAACTGTACACGGCTTATACTTGATACCATTTGTTAACGAACGGAGATAAAGTAATGATAATTGAGAAAACACTGGAACAAAGGGGGCTCCAGCTCATAGGCAGGTATATTTTCAATGAACCTCATTTTTTTTAGTGGGTGATAAAACTACTTCTATGCTTTTCAGTCGCTCCCGTTCTTACATTTAGTGTTTTTGGATTTCTCCGCTTGCAGAAATATTTCAATTCGGACATTGCCTTTGCTCGTAACTGAACTTGAATTTGCTAATGCTTTCCCTTTTTCTCTTCCATTTGGTATTATGGACAAGGATCGGCCATTTCCTTTCCTCTAGGTCTAGATGGGAAAATCTTGACGTTTCTTTTAAGACGCGGCTATAAAATAGAGAAACAAATCAGTCTCTGGTTTGCCAGTCGGAAGTTTTAAAACGAGCTTCTTCCTTTTTTATAAACAATTTCCGGTTATTTTCTTGTTTTTCTTAAAGGCAACAAAGGTGCTTTAGGAAGGGCTAAAAATAAGTACACTAAGAAAAGAAGCAAAAGAAAATCAAACAATGCACAAAGCCAGTCGCCTTTGAAAATACACCACTTGTTCAAGTGATGAATATATATAAACTAGATTGTTTGTCAGACTGTACCTTCAATGTACCAGCAAGGTCACCTAAATTTTTCAACTGTTTTTTTCAGTTTGCAGCTTGGTCGAAGTTTGGTTGCTTTGTTCCGTGAAACACTTTGTCTATTGAGCAGCGCAAAGACGTTTTAATTCTCCAATGCAATCGGAACCAAAAGCTCCGTTGATGATAAGTTTTGAGGTACAGTCCTGTCGTACTTGAAACCTTTTTTGTACATTCTTGAACTTCTTTTTTCTCACTCAAAGCTCATAATTACGAGGGATCCTTTCAGCAGAAGAGAAATCACATAAAATTTACGATTTTTATGGTATATAATTATACAACAAAAATTGCATTACATTTTTCTTTAACAAATGTCTCTAATATTTGACCGTATAACAGCTTCTTTTCTTTTGTTTTATTCTCTAGTGTGGTGTTGGTTATCTTTGTCTATGGTCCACGCTTTTTAGAAGTGAAAGTTGGACGTTTTTTCTATTGCATCATGCAAGCAGATCCTCTACAAAAGCCTTTTGTGTAATCTGAACTATGAGTTAAAAGAGCGGTGATACACTCGCCTTGCAGAGAGTAGCTCAATGGGACAACCGTACTAGTATATTCTTACTTATTTTGTCATTTTAAACTTTTTTATTATGTAACAATTTCTTACTCTTGGTGATTTATTTTAGTTTCTTCTTTGCTCTTCTTTTAGTCACCAGTGCGTTCCATCTCCAAGACGAGTTTCAAATTCACAAGTGTTGTTTTGCTTTTGTCTTTGGCATTTCTTTTGGCTGCTGCCAAACACTTCAAAAAATACAAAAGCAAGATACAAGGTAAAGTATTCTAAAACCTCTGATTTGAATTTGACTTACTTAATTCTGTTAACCAGTTTAAATCTGGCCTTTAACTCTTAGAATATTTAAAACGAAAAGATGTGCTCCTATTTTCTCCGCTCTGACACTAGAAAAGTCAACTTTGGAAGCTCTCTACGGTGGCCAATTTACATTGTTAAATCACATGATAAAACCATGTTATTTTGCAATACCCTCTACCAAGGCAGCCCCAAAGTTTCTTGTAGATACAGAAACTTTACCAAAGAGATATGACAGAGTCAAGTACAGAGGCGAGTGGAAAAACTGTGACAACTTCCATACCAAAGATGATTTTAGAAACTGGTGGAACTGTCCCTTTGTTGCTTGCACGGGATCAGAGGAATGCACCCCAATGAGCGGATTCTTCTGCAGATTTTTGCTCACAAATGTGAATGTAGAAGATATGGACAGAAGTGATTGTGCCTGTAAATATCTTGATGAAAAGGATTAAATCGAACTAATAATCAGAAAAATCCAGTGTGCAACTATGAAAAGAGGGAAATAAAATGGCGTTGCATTTCAGTCTTGAAATATTATTTTCTTACATTTATAGTACTCGTAATGCCATCCAAAATTAAAAAATTTTCTCGTCATTTTATCTATATTATAGTGCGAAAAAAATCGGAAGTGAGAAGGGGAAAATCATCTAAGTGAGATTTTAAGAGTTAATGACAACATACATGAGACAAACAGCGGCAAGTCACCCAAAATGTGCTGTTACTCCTACTTCCATATGTTGTAGCCCAATGTGTCCTAATGGTTGTAGTGTAATTTTTTGTGAAAATATATTTCAGTTTTCGAGAAATTATTCTTTTCGTTCGACCGCTGAAATATGCAACTTTTCACCGTGAATATTATCCCAGTTGTGTGACCTCATGTAACGAATTTACCTGACCTCCAGTATTTCTGTCCACACAATCCTTTGTTTTATCATCTAAACTTAATCCCCCGTCATTATTGAAGCTGGTAAAGAAATATTTATTTTTTTGGTAAATATTTTTCTCCGAGATCCTCTTTCTTTGTCGAAAAGTAGCAGAAAGCTTTTTAAAAGACAAAAAGATGGCTATAAAGTTACTGTAAAAATTTCCTTGTGTATTTGTGTTGTTCTGTCTTGAGACGAACTCAAAGTCCGGAAAAATTTACTTGCTAGCGACTACGAAATATACATGGTATGCCTACTTGTCGCCACCGTTCACGAGCATAAATCATTACAATTTTAAAAAAAAATCTAACATAATACTCTTGTTTATTTATGATTTTATTAGCTGTTTCGATGATCACGTAATGCTATACGACATTCTAGCCAGATTTGAGTTCCGGTTTATATATCTTCTCCATCTTATTATATTAGTTGCATGACAAGCGTGACACATATCAAGTCGTTCCAAAACGAAATTAATTTCATACCGCGTTTATATTCAAGATAATTTAGCCTGTAAAAGCAAGTATTTATGCCCTTTTCTGTCTTTTTCTATGCTTCCCTCGCTCCTAAAGAGGATTCATATAGATTTGACTGTCGTGGTGCGTTTATACCTTTTAGACTCTCACACTTTGATTCTCACTGAATGATAATGATTATAATGATGATAATGATGATAATGATGATAATGATGATGATGATGATGATGATGATGATGATGATGATACTGAAGATACTGATGATACTGATGATACTGATGATACTGATGATACTGATGATACTGATAGTGATACTGATGATACTGATGATAGTGATGATAGTGATGATAGTGATGATAGTGATGATAGTGATGATAGTGATGATAGTGATGATAGTGATGATAGTGATGATAGTGATTATAGTGATGATAGTGATGATAGTGATGATAGTGATGATAGTGATGATAGTGATGATAGTGATGATAGTGATGATAGTGATGATAATAATACTCAAAAACAAGGAGACTTCATACCCAAACCAGGAGACTTCTCGAGTGAGAACTAGCGACCTATCACTAGTCTTCACAACATCTATAACTGGTTCACATCGTGCATGCAGATCCCACGTGACATCCACCTTAACGCAAATCACGTGACAAAGGGGGAACAGAGGGGGGCGAAGACCGGATTTAATGTAACCACAGACATCCTCATCGTTGACAAGATGGTTACCTAACTTTATAATAAGAGTTGTTTCACATGGCTGAGTGAGTGGGTGAATGCTCCAACCCACTGCATGGCTGGTGTTTTGGAGTTATGTGAACAGCTTACCCCTACTGAAGTCTACATGGCCTTCAAGACTGGAACATCAACTTAGAATGATGTAACACGCAGATTATTTAGCAAATCCTCAGAAGGTGAAAAACATTAATTTAAGGTCAAGGTGAAAAACATTAATTTAAGTAACCATCCCAAGGAGTTGTTTATTCTAATTTCACTTAGGACATTGTGGAAAAAGTGAGTTTTTCTTCTGTCGATGTCTGTTGTGTTATTTTTCCTCTAGGGTAACGCTGTGTGTATAAATGAATGATAACTTTTGCGCTCTGTCGATGCATAATTCAATTTAAAAACATTTTTTCACATTCCATGGGGAGGTCAAAGTTTGCCATCTCACTTTATCAATGTTTGGCTTCATTGTCACCATAAGTTTGGCTGTGTTTAGTCTGTCAAGGTGTGTGTGAACATCGGCTTATTACCCTTTTGACTTCTCAGGAGGGTGATTACTCAGCAGTCTGACATTGATAAGAAACACACAAATGAACATCCCTTTCTGAATAGAAGGGCATCTGTGTTCGGGAAGAGAAGTAACCTTGTCCTAGACTTTGATCTGTCGAACTATCGCTTCGCTTTAATTCCTTGAGTAGATTAGGAATTATAGAATTGGTCATTTTAACCCATGAGATAGAAATGGACCACAACTGAACATCTCAAAATATTTAATGGTTTATTAGAGACTTGAAAGGTTATTGCAGCTCTAATACACCTGTTAAGATTTTATCGACTCAAATACAGAAATTTGAAAAAGCAAAGTATTTGTAACAAGCCAGAACGGGCAATGTAGAGGAGAACACGAAACCAAGATGTCGGACCAACAAGATATATTTAATATAACAAAACCGATGTCGTCAGCGGACCACGAGGTCGTGACAGTGTCACGCAATATTGTTACAGTATTAATAAGCGAAGGTCAATGAATCTTTGGCCATCTTAGGTGGACTTATTAGGTTCGTTAACAATAAAAAGAGCTTGAGGATTCGGATACTCAAGGTTCCAATTTTCAACCAAAGTCAGAGTTCCAGAATCATCACATCCCAGATAGTAGTCACTGCCACGTTGTTTGAACATCGTATAGCTCCAGAAGTATTCAGGATCAAAGATGGATTCATCTGGAGTATTTACTGCAACTGGTATTGCCTTAATTAAAAATAGCTTTGAATTAAAAGCTTTGAATTCTTTTTCTCATTGTTAAATAACGCTATTTTCCCTTGCTGCTTTGTTAGCTACAACCTTGGAAACAATTGACATTTTTCAGGCGATTTATTGCAGTCCCTTTCTTGAACAATTTTCTACTGAGTGTCGAAAGTAATCCGTAGTTGCCCAAGGTTTGCTTTCGCTCTGTGATTGGTCCACGAACCTTGCGCCACTCTCTCAACCAACAGATGCAAAACTAAAATCATTACGATTTGGTCCTTCCGTTGCGATTCCCGGCTTTCAGTTAGTTTTGGTTTTAATTACGGCACTCAATCGAAGATTGCTTTAAGTCACCTTCGAGTTAGAAAGACAAGCTTTCCCTATAGCACTTAGTTATTTTGGCGTTGGAGGAAAAGACATTTCAGTTGAAGAAATCAGTTATTTTAAAAGGACCTTGGGGAAAATATATAAATAGAACAATGAAAAGAATAAATTGATTAAAAAAAAATTGAAAGCTATTGAATGAGAACGATTCTATGTGTATTAATATTAGATAAAAAAGGTAAAGGAACTGGCGAATGAAGTAGAGAGAGGTGATAAGACAGAATATGCCATTAGTTACCTCGGCTTTGACAGGATTTCCTTTACCATGTCCGGTCAGTGCTAACTCTTGGTTTGCTCCATCTTTGAATAGCAGGGCAAATGAAGCCGTCTGACTTTTTGTTTCATCAATGGCCTCCATAAGAGCTAAAAGGGACATAGAGTAGATGTAGTGTTAGATGATATTTCAATTCCTATGATAAGGGTCCAGGAAGCCGGTCATGTTAAACGAGTTCCTCAATCAACCAGCTGAAGTCACACCAGTTACCTGACTCACAAAAGTTTTGGCAATTTCTGGTAATTTTATCAACGTTCCCTGGGCGCTGCGATATCACTCATATTAGGATATTCAATTCAAATTGCTAATATTTCTTAATTAGTGGACTGCTAGTTTAGGTTACAAAATTTGGTGAATTTTTCATCCACCTTAAATTTTGGACTGTTGGATGGGAGGCCTCATTTGACATTTATGAGAAATAGCAAAAAATTGATCCTTGTTTTGATAAATGTTAGTATGCTAGGGTAATTTCTTCTCACTGCTTTGTTATGGAAAAAGCCTCTTGTTTCCATCTGCTATTATACTATTGAGGTCAGTTGATGAGAGTTGTTTCTGCCTGAAGGTTAACGTGAGCTGCACAGTAGAAGTGTCAATGAGACAAGAGGGAAGTCATGATGAGATGAGGGGGAATGGGCAGGAACTGTAAAAAACACGTACATTGACATTGCGAAGCTTTCATTTATACAGGGACATTTGGGTAGAAATTGCATACACCCACGTTATTCTTTAAATTAACTGAATGATATACGTACTGTCACCACCGGAGCTAAACGTTCCACTGCAAGTCACAATGTTAGTGCTTGGATTCCTCATTACAACACCACCATTTTTTCTGCTAACGGGGCTCCACAGTCGATAAATGGTCTTCTGCTGGATGGGATGAGGCTTAATAGATGACTGAGAAAAATCACATAAAAAATGATGGGTGAAATTTTGTAGATACCACTAACACTTGTGGATTGTTTTATTTGAGGCAAATTAGCGTTTGGCGTATGAGGCGTTTATTTCTGGGTATCTTGAACCTCTCACTCGATCATTTGCGATCTCATCGGAAGCGGAAAAATTTAATAAATGAATTAATGAAAAACATGAATGCGCAGATTATTTCTCCAGCACTTTACGATGGTAGGAGAATCTAGTTTTACTCGGCAGCAACAGAGCATGGAGTAAAATATCAGATTGCTTTTCCATTTGGTTTTTAATTTTTCTTTCATTCTTTATCGAGCGTTGGTTCCGCAAGATACGCAACACTCACTGATTTCACGGATCGTTGTTACACTGTAACTTTCCTTGCAGTTAACAGGCCTAATCCGTAGAGAGCCAAAATTCAAATTTGTTCAAACTTTGCCGAATACTCGCATCGCACGCGCATGCGAGACTTATCATTACGCAAAAATAAGCCACTTTAAGTTAATTACTTAATAGAAATTGCCTTTTCAACCTGTACTATCACTGGAATTCCAGCTCGAAGTTTCACGCCATCTTTAAGCAGTTTGTCGCTCTGCAGATCCACATAGTCATTAAATTTTTTAACGTAAAGCCGAAACTTGACATCACTTGGCTCCACCTCGCGCGGTAACACATCGGCGAAGACTTCAAGAAAACGAATGGCAAAGTCCTCGACAACTTCTCCTTTTGGACAGGAAATGATGCGCTTCGAATCCTTGTAGGTCACATGGATATCAATCTGATCGGCCATCACTAGAATTTGGAAAATTCAGGAGGATATATCAGTGCATCATGACGGTAATTCTGTTACATGGGGTCTTCATTTGTCATATAGTAGATCAAATATTGTACTTTTACAGGGTCAAACTGCATGGTTCCTATGGTCATCACAAGTGATGTTGTTGATGATGTTTTTTTCTTCCAGCAGATGGTCCAGTAATTGAAACTGTTTCGATAGGAACTAGGAACTTTTCCTAGTCGAATTAGGCTTTTCCTTGCCCCCCTAAGAGCAATACTGGACAGTATTGGACCACTGAGTTAGTTTACTGCTACCTAGAAAAAACAATGGGTGCCAATTGTTGGGAAAAGTAGTCTAATGATTGACGTTTAATGGGGTTTAGTGTTTAGTGTTATGTGCCCATATTTTTTAGTGTTTACTGTTTCATAATATACATGGAAAAATTACTCAGCTCTGATTGGTTAAGACAAATGCAGTTTTCAGGTAATTCAGTGCAGAAGAGAGTTAATTCAGTGCAGAAGAGGGTTAATTCAGTGCAAAGAAAGTAACAAACCAGACATTCTGATTGGTCAATAATCAAAGAAACTTACATATATCCAATCATATGCGACCTTGGATGTCGCAACAAAATTTGAAAATTTGAAAACTTGCTAGCGAAGCAATTTTTCGGCGTTTTAAGCAGCTGAAAAACGGATCAAACAACGAAGAAAACGGAAAAAAAGCACTATTTTTTGGTTGTCGGTTTGGAAAAAGTTGCGTTTAGAGAAGGGAACTGCCAGGGAAATCGAAAATTACGAGCCGACTCAGCTTAACACTTTGCTCGAGCAATCCAAGGCCGAAATTAAAAACAAACATGGTTAAACCTCGGAAACGACGATTCCATTTCATCGAAAGTGATTCGGACACAGACTGAACAATTCCTTGAACTGTTTAGCCGCACTTTGAACTTTTTTGCGCTTTAAAGATGCGAAAATATCATTGCATATTATTGTTTTGATCGTACGCAGTTGTTTTGACCGAACGCACGGTTTGAATAAATTATTTTTGCACTTGATACGCGCGCTTTGCTTATGCTTAATTATAATAAGCCATCTCGTATTTTTCCATGTATATTATTAACACGTAATCACATGATTTTTCTCGTGCAATTTGGAATAAACAAGCTCTTGTTAATTTTTTTCAAAGACCACGAATTGCACTCGCCCTGCGGGTTTATTACGGAATTCAGCTTTTTGAATTGATTTTTAAATTACGCTGTCAAAAATGAAAACAGGTTTCTATGCTCCAGAGATTTCCACCACCAAATACTCCGTCTGTCTGTAGACGTGCAAGTCTTGCTCTTTAATTTGGTTTTCTTGCAATGCATTGCATGTCAGACCAGCGTTTTAGATGGCACTAGGAGAATGATTAATGAATGGGAATAACCACTGTACGACACGTCGTTTGTTTGGTTGTATTGACCGTAACACAAGGTTGATATTGTGTTCGAATGACGTTTCAAACTTTGAAAGTATCAGAATGGATGTTAAAAATAAATCCAGTTTGAGATATGAACCTTATCGCATTTAAGGCTTGTAGAGGTTTGCATGGCTTTTATGTGCCACACTCGCTAAAATTCAAATGCTACTCACTTTTTAACAGATGTAATTGAATGCTTTCACAACCGCGCGATTAGTTTATGCGGAGAATTATTTACTGCATATGGGAGCCTTCTGTCGCAGTCGAGTAAGAACGGAAACTAACCGTATAGAAGCAAAAAATTTTTCATTACATATGAGAACTTTGGAAATTATCATCATGTTTCATGTTGAAGAAAGCCTTTTTACTTGATGATGTCGCTCCAACTGATCAAGAATCAATATATTTGCAAACAGCGTCAAATTGTCGACGTTGTGGTGCTTAATAAATAAAACAACTAGTATTCTCTCGAGATCCGCTGCTTGATAAACAAAATACGAGCTTTTATGATCCAGCTACATTCGATACATTTTGTACCTTAGGAGAAGAAACAAAAATTTGAAATCCACCGTTAAGTATCACTAAAAAGTTGTTCTCGATCGATGTGTGTGTCACGCTCCAAAATTAATGTAGGTCAGAAGGTACAACTCAATCAAAGAAGGGATGTAGAATACCTCAACCAACTCAAATTGATAAGTCTCCATTTAGGTAAAAAATTTAACCCTTTTTTCCTTTAAAACACGTAATAGCGAGCGATGAGAAATTTCAGAAAAAGGCTAGAAACTTTATCTCGCCTATCTAATGCATGTAGTTTAATACCTTGCACAAATCAGTTAGAATGGGAAAGCAATGAACCTCAATCTAGTCGTCTGTGATACTCGTCAGTCAGTGAGACTTTTTAGTCAGCCCTAAAGATTAAGAGAGTGTCTCTGTAAGAGCGGTCCGGTCGATTTTGCTTGAGACACAGATTTCGCTCGTTTCTCGTGTGTTGTAAGACATTCATGTACCTATACTAAAACCACAATCAGTTTGATCGGATCTCTTTATTTTTCAGAGTTTTACGGAAATTAAATTTCACTCGAGCGAAGGCTTGTCGTGACACTTTTCAAGACTTTAATTTCATACAACTTTGGAGGACAATTTACAAAAAACTACGGAACTCAGCAAAAAACAAATACCACAGCCATGTATATTAACTCTATCTTATCTATCGAGGCGACTTTCGTAAACATCACGTTTCAATCAAGGAAACAGGGAGACTTGAATGACACCTTATCGGTTCGCCTAAATCAAACACGCCAAAACCGATCAAATTCAAGGTAAATTTTTGAAAAAGTGAGGCGTTCTTAACTGATCCAACTAACATAGCTAGGAAGTAGGTGCCATAGAAAAGGTAACTACAGAAAAAAACTTAGCGGTCCGACCTTTACGAGAACTTTATAGCTCCGTGAACTTACCTAATTTTCGGCAATCTCCAAGTTTGGCCGCCATTTTGAGGGACTTGTCAACATGAAGCGTAACCGATATAAATCAAGGAGGTAAATCTAAAACCGTCAGAAATACATACGAAAGCAATTCAAATGAACTTTACTTTCAATTCAAACGGCAAAATTTGAAATTGTTTGTTAAACTTACCATCCCCATGCGACCATTTATTCCAACAATTCAAACACTACAACTTTCTGAATTCCCCTCGTCGATTCCACCGCAAGAAATAACCTGTGCCACCCAAGCTTCGACTCGAATGCGAAGTACGAATCAAATAACATAACTGCTTCATCTTCGCGGCAATATCACGCTGGTATTTTGATTTTCCGATCGACAAGAACGGTGATCAAGAATCGATCGGTTTGTTTACCTCATAAACGTGACCGCTGACCAGCTGCTAAGTGAAAACAGTACGGTTCAGTGGCGAGGGGCGGGGTGAGGGGTGGGTGCGGGCAGATTCTCAGAAGATTTTTGGGAACATTCGAACTTATGCATTAAAGTATCATGATAAACATTAGGATTCTCAGTCTTAATGCAAATTATTCTTTTTTTATTTCAAATACATTTCGTTCCAAATAGGACTAACATCAGTTCATAGATTTAAAAACATATCTTTACCACGTAAATAAATGTGGTTAGATAATCGAGATAACCATTTAATCTCTTGTATCGCACCGGAAATAACGTATCTTGCCTTTGCCCAACTCTGAGAGCGTGGAGCGGCGAAGACGCGAGATACGAGTCTCGCGTCTCGCGGCTTCACGATGCTCACAGGATACGCGTGACCTCACTATCTTTAAGAAAAATAAGAGACTGCTCGAAGTCTGTATTCCGTTCAACCATTCCATAAGAGTGACGTGAGTCAATCACAAACCCATTCTTTACCTCACGAGCGTAACCACTGACCACTCACGAATTACAGTAGGCTTCTCCTTTTACGCGGAAATTGAAATCGTATCGAATATACAAAGTTATAGTGAGTTCCTTTAGATCTCCCGAACTTGTATCGCGTTGGAAACAATTACAAGTACAGGAAGAAGTCGTTCATTAGCGAGACGTTCATTATGTCTCAGGACTGCTTTTTGAATAGCAAAGATGGAAAAAACTTTGGTTCATCGTGTGGCTTAAGTGGTTTAGTACGACTGTCTGAATGCAATGACGAAGTAAAACATCATTTGATTAGCTGCCACCTGTCTAAAGAGGTTTTTAAGTGAAAATGAGCTAATCTTGGCAAGGATTGGCCTATTTCACCTCGCTCAGGAGGATAAAAAAAAAATGTGGATTTGCTATAGGCATCGCCACACTCTGGGGAAGTTTTGGAGAAGTGCAAAGGTAACATGTCAGTATCCGGTCATGATGGTGTCAGGAAGCGTATCCAAGGCAGAGATGTAATTACCTTGCAGATATCTCAGGACATTCAAAAGCTGTTTGGAGTTATTATTCCAGCTGAATCAGGTAGTCTTCAGTAACATTTTCTGTTATCTATTTTTGTCAGGTGACATATCTGCTCGAAAAGAGAAGAAATTCTTTATTAGATGAAGGGTACTTAAGTACACACCACGTGTAGATCTATGTGTAAGTGCTCAAGATCAAAGATCAAATCACCTGACAACGCAATATACTTATTCATGCGTACGGTTCACAATTATTTGCGGTCAGTTTTCCTCAGTTTGTATGATTCTCATTAACCAATATAATTAAATTTGCAGACTAAAACACCCCTTATTTGATTAAGAATAATAAAAGTAAACAGTGCATGTCGATTTTTAATTCCTGATGGATGCTACTGGGCTTTACTTTAACCGAGAAATTTGCAATCGCTTACCTCAGCTCTCTGTGTCCCATGCCGTAAGAAGCACAAGAAAAAAGTTGATGATAGTGAGTCTTGGCTGAGACGAGAAGAATCAAAGAAGAATCTACGGTCCCCAGAAACGCCACTTTTAAACACGAGACAACTAAGGTAAATTGAATGAATTGTTATTTCTTTTATTTAAAACTATCGTTCAGATTATACGCGAAAAACTCTCCCCACCGATTTTTTCCTACATTCTGTTAATCAAAAGTTTCAATAATTATAAAGGCTTTCTTGTTGATCGTCTTAATAGCAACAGTTTCCAGGATCCAAGGGGAGCAAAAGAGAGAACAATTTTCTGTGTAGTTAGGTAAGGTGACATGCCGGCTTTATACGATACTGATGACAACCATGGGCAAAAAGCACCGTCCGCTAATGATGACGATTATCATAGTTATTAACAAATCTCAGTTATAGTCCTGAAAAAAATCTCAGGGGGTCCTTTGAACCATCCACTTAATCTTGCCAGAAGTCAAAGTTGCCTACACTCATTCTAAGGTTCGTGCGATTTTACGACGAATTTTTAATTCCGGTGTGTTGCACGCGCGACTTTTGATAGAAAAAACCTACACGCGCCATAACTTAAAAGAACGTGTCAGCGGAATGATTCAAATCTCTATCACTTTGCATACATTCTTGGGAACAGAAAAAATTACTTAGAGCAAACACTCTAAGTACAGTGTTCATTCTGTGTAATGGGGCATAAACAAAAGGTTCTGGTAGAAAAGACATTTTATTTTATACCACTGATGACAAGCAAAAAGGTGATATGGGTACACGGTTAAAAATATATTGATAACTCTATTAATTAATACCAGTTCTAATTTAAAGGAGAAAGTTATGAGAATAAAATAAAAGTTGTCTGTACCACGAAGCATGCCTTCACTGTTTAGACTGATAGTTCTAGAGCTTTTTGAGCATGTATTCGAATATCTTATGACGATAAGCCCGCCAACCACCCCACCCCGCGCTATGCTGTTTTCACTTAGCGGCTGGTCAGCGGTCACGTTTATGAGGTAAACAAACCGATCGATTCTTGATCACCGTTCTTGTCGATCGGAAAATCAAAATACCAGCG
>CALNXJ010000026.1:0-27500 GCA_942486045.1 Pocillopora meandrina | reverse complement strand
TTCAATACTTCATATAGAGACATATTAGTTGTAGTTGTAGAAAACAATAGTGTTGTAAAGCCGAAATGTTAACAGTATACTTCGCTAAATAAAATGTGAAGCAATTTTTCAAAAGTGTTGATGGCACATATATCTTTTACTGCTGTATTAAACAATGGAGGTATCGGGAAAGGCATCGGTGGCATTCGGAAAGGCACCAAGAAGAATTATATTTACGTTTTTTAACTTGCAGAAAACAGTCGTATTGTAAAGCCAAAATGTTACCAGGTTATACTTCGCTAATTCAAAAGTTAAAAATTTTTCCAAACACTTTGACTGGAACAATATTTTTACTGCTATATTAACCAACGGAGGCATCGGGAAAGGCATCGGTGACACCGGGAAAGGCATCAAGAAGAATGATATTTACGATATGTAACTTGTTGTATGACGGAAAAAAGTATCTTGACTTGTTTAAGGCGTAAATCACAGTCGGTTTGCTTTTCACTTTAATTTTGAAATCTCGACTTTCGATTCCGGAAAAATGAAAAGCTAAGCAACTCTAAAAAAATTTTGTTCTAGATTTCTATATTTTTAGAGTCATTAACAAGTTTGTTTCCACAGCCTTTAGATAAGAAATTTTAAATTTCTATCAGCTGTAGTTCTTTTGTATTTATTATATATATTCAATCGCCTCATTTCACATGAAAAAGGCATGACACTGAGCTTCGAGAAACAGCCAAGTTAAGGCTAATGTGTTTACCATGCTTAAATATTAATAATCAGGGCCCCTCGTTTAGGAGACCTTTTTCCAGAAGATCCAGGCGTTAAAATAACTCTGTTTTCCGTTCGAAGTGTTTTTTTTCCTATTTTATTTAACAAATGAACTCGGGATGAATTTTCGAAGCGAACGGCAGGTGAAATGTTGTGTTGGTGTCTCTGTCCCCCCCACGTCTCTGTGAAAGGTACATCCAGACAACCTGCATGAAAAAACTGACCACAGCTATCGCACCAAATTTAAAAAAAAATCTTTAAAACTAAACTGGTGAGCAGCACTCTACGAACGGTAGTCGTAAAATTTCTTTATTCTCCGACGCTTTTCGTTTAACTGTCGTAGACTTCTTCGGGGAGTTTTACAATTTAACACTAAACACCTGTATTAATAAGTCATAGTTAGTGGCTATACGGGAGCCAATGACCATAAAGGCTTGGCCGGACCTACGAATAAGAAAAGGTGAAGTTGCGGAAAATTTGAAAATTTTTTGGGGCAAGGTGGGAGAATTCACTTGGGGACCACGGTTTTGGTTTTCTTTTTTCGTCACGCAGCAAGTTACAAAACGCAAATATAATTCTTCTTAGTGCCTTTCCGGATGCCACCTATGCCTTTTCCGATGCCTCTATTGTTTATTACAGCAGTAAAAGATTTATGTGCCATCAACACTTTTGAAAAATTGCCTAACATTTTATTTAGCGAAGTATACTGTTGATATTTCGGCTTTACAACACTATTGTTTTCCGCAACTATAACTGATATGTCTCTATATGAAGTATTAAATTTGTTTCCCCGCCGACCGCTCATATTTCGCTCTTTTCTTCATCCCCCACTCGTCGCCCGTGATGTAGTAACTCCCCTTTTACTCGACCACATTGACTCAAACTTCGAAAGCTGTGGCATACTGAGAAACCAACGTTATGGAAGTTCATCATAAAGTTTACAAGAGCAAAAGGACACTCACCAACTTTCCGAAGTGTGATCCACAAGTGTGAAATTCCTCCTTTCCTCAAGGCACGGGTAAAAGCACATGGTGGTCAAAGATCAGAGTCATCGTCATATTTTCGTCCCCGAATTCAATTGCTCCCGACTCTTCCTTGCGGTTTTCTACTTGAATTCAATTGGTCAACCGACAGTTTCCGAAATTATAACGATAAAATATCGACATGGTTACACATCAGTGTACAATTCATGTTATCCGTCACGTAAGGTAAACTATGAGTAAAACATCATATTTCGTGCTCAAATATGGCGTATATAAAGTGCTTTTCGAATTCCGTACGCTCTTCCATCGTGTCTGCGTGCTAACGCACTAGACACAAAAATCAATCCAGTTTAAGAATCAACGTTATGGCTTTTAAGCAGGATGTGAAATTAACTTTTTTTTCTGATAGCCACTTGGCTCCTAAATTCTTCAAAGTGGTAGACAATTCAAAAAAAGTTGGTCGCCATTTTCAAAGACAAACAAAATCTTTCTTTACGCTGTCAGCGTTCTAAATAGACCCTCCAAAATTAAGTTAGGGAAAAGATCTTTAACGTGCTACAAAGGGGACACTAAGATGGATGATATACAACGTTCAGGCTCATCTAAATCCAAGATGGCGTCTAGTTGTCGATCGAGAAGCACGTGCTACGTTTTAGAAACAAACTTAATGAGGAAGTTTGCCGCGGATTTATCTTTGCTTAATTAAATCTTTTTAATTCACTATATCTCTTGGTAAGGTTATGATGAAACGTTCTAGTCGCCAATTTGGCGACTAACTTTCAGGATTTGGTCGCCAAAGTGAAAAATTTAGTCGCATTGGCGCCTGTATTAGGCGCAATTTCACGACCCGTTAAGGCTAGCAGAGGTTTATATGTATTTTATGTGCCACACGCAATAGTATTCATTCATCAAAATTACCATCCGGTCATTCGGAAAAATTCTCTACTCTGTGTGGGGGCCTTCTACCGCAGTTGAGCAAGAACGGGAAAATAACTGTATGAAAGCAAATATGTTTCCATCAGATATGATCATTTTGATAGTTATTGTCATGTTGCGTGTTCAGGAGAGCTGCCAAGCTTCCTTATCAGATTAATGTCGCTCCAATCAAGTATCAATTGCACTCTACTTTCCTGTGCCTAAGATTTTAACACTGTTAAAATCTTAAGCACAGGATTACTGAATCATTAGGCACGCGAGATCCGCGACCTGGTAAAAAAAATAAAGCGTTTATGATCCAGCTTCATTCGGTTCATTCTGTGGCTAAGGATAAGAAACAAACAATGCAAATAAACCTTAGATTGCCCACAAAAACTCATTGTGCGTGCTTATGCCAAAAGTTCCAATTTAAGCAAACAAACAGATATGAAACACTTCATCGACTCAAACACGTCTCTGTTTGTAAGAAAACGTAAGATTTCCTCTAATGGCGAGGGGCGAACTTGCCATGTGGGAAAACCTCCGTGCACTATTTTAGAACCTCAAAGCGCTTTGTATAAATCGTCTTATCGCAGAAAATGTAGTGGAACAGAATTGTATATTTCTCTTGAAAGAAGACTTTTCCGAATTTACGAGCTGTCTTGGATCTAATTATGGTCATACCTTTCTTAGCATTATTTTACACATGCGATATTTGATAAGTTGAGATCAAAAGGGTTGAGAAATAGTTTGTTGTTTCCATCTACAGAATACTTGATTGGTTTTCTGTGTCGATGAAAGACAAAACATGTAATGTGACTAGTAACGGTTGGCGTTAAATCAAATGATCTATTCAAGCGTGCCATGAATAAGGGAAATGTAAACACTACGTACCCAGGTTAACTATTGCTATTTGTGGACTAGTGTCTACTTCGTGTTTACTGTTAGTAATCATTTCAAGAAGAACTTGGTTATAAAAAAGAAACCTTTCTATTTACTTTGTCGTTCTTGGTGGCAAATGATAAAACGTGCTAGAATGCTAAATCGTAGAAAAATCAAATGAATACATTCTCGTCTTCGTGGCGGAATATTGCGGCAAACGAACATCTAGACTGAATGAAGTGCCAAGAAAATTGCGACCGGAGAAAATGCCAACCAAACCAGGGGATACGTTATAGAGACATAGCTTTAATCAATCTCGTAAACTGTAAGCGAATTAAAAAAGGGACTTATATAATCGATTGTATTCAATTGAACACGTGGCGACTTAACAGCGTAAATGAATCTAACATAATAAAGGAACTAATAAATGAACCAAGAGCTACGGCAAACACAAAATATATATACAAATAAAGACGAAAGAGCTTGCTCGAAACGAGATAAACAACAAAACAAGCGAATACAACTTACATATCAGTCCCTATACGCCGGTGGCTTGAAATCAAACTTTAGAAATTAACTTTGGATCAACGCCGAACATGAACAGTAAATAGCGAAAGCGGGAGAGAAAGACTATCTGAAGGAATCAAATGGCACAAAGGCCAACTGTAACACAAATGTAAGTATTTACACGGAAGTTTGTTTAAAGTATGTAATGGACCTCAGGCTTGCGTTAATTGTTAATTGTAATCAATGAAACAGTGAATTAGTGTGGAACGATGAAGTTGGTATAAATTGAATATTAACAAAACAAACAAGCAAATGAAAAGATGAACTTTTCTATGAATGAAATCTCTTCATTGAACCAAAACGCTTTCACGCCATCATCAGTTAAATATCATACAACAACATTACCTATTTATGGTTTTCTTTCATCCGAGTACACTTTCAGTTTTGTCCGGCAAACGCCTGATGCAAGGTGCGTGATAATTTACTTTGCCATGAACGCTCTTTTATCTCATTTCCAACCGTTAACCCTTTGACATCATCTCCTGTAATCAGATCACAAAATCACTCGCATTTAGAAATCCGTTGTAAACAAATGAAAAAGGTTAACGCTTGATTCACGCGAGAGTCATCCAGAAGTTCTTTTTAAAGAACATAATTTATCAAAATTCATATTTCGTTATTTCCCAAGTGTACGTGATTTTCCTTAAGATTTTCTCAACAATACGTATTACTTGAGAACCCCAGTTGAATAATTATTTTGAAAAAAATCGTGACTGAAGCCTTAAGGACCGTCAGGTTATCTTGTAGATTTCATTCTAGCTTTTTATCATTTAACACAGCTTAGAAATGGTGCACTTTTCGTCCACGGAAATTCAGGTTCTTGATACCCTTTCTGTTATCAATGATAACTCGTGATGGAAGCAATGTCAAATCAGTTGTTTGTCGATGATGGAGTAAATTAATTCCATTCATTTTTGAGGCAGAAAAATTCCTAAAAGGTGTGATCGTCGCATTAGAGAACATTCTTCCGTTTGAATTAGCAAGTTATGCCCAGATCCAAAGATCTGACTTTTTTCAGTTCTCGCCGTGACACTACCAAAGATGATAAACATCTCAAATAATTTCACAGTGGCGTGTCAGGCACTTAATTGAAACCAAGAATTTTCCTCACAAAGAAATTGGTTTTATCCAAACATCGCAGAAAATGTTAAGATAAATTAGCGATTAATGCCTAATGGCGTGCAAAGTCTGAAATACGATACCTTGAGTTTAACAGGTGACCCTATTCGGCTGAATGATAGAACGGTGGAATGGCGGAATGGCAGAATATCTTTCAAAGCGGAATGCCTCGTTGTATGAAACAAAAGTCTTATGAAAATGGAATTGCAATGAAATAAGAAATGGAGCATAGTTACTATTGAAACCTAGATGATAGATTGAAAGAAGAACAGTGACGTTTTTGAGCTAGCCCCTATAATTAGCTATTATTATTATTGTTATATATATATATGATTATTTGTTACCATTTAATTATTGGTTGAGTGTCAATTATATATCGTATTCTTGAATCCTCTCCCTCTCTCTCTCTCTATCTCTCTCTCTCTCTCTCTCGTGGAACAGAATACTCATAAATATGTGGTATGTGTCAGGTTTTCTGTTTTGGGACAAATCTTCTGCAATACTACCTTCTCCAATTATCAGACAACCTCTAGTTCTTTTTAATGATAGTATCTCCGATCCTAATTACTAATTTTAAAAGTTACAGCAAGAACAGGGCTAAAAAGAGAAAAAAAATTCATAATATAATAATATAATAATCATTAATATAATAATATAATGTAATATTAATGTAATATTAACAGAAACCGTGCACTAACAGTTTGCGCTTAAATTTACTAAAATCTACAGTCTTTCTAAAGTGGTCAGGGAGGGAGTTTCAGTACTGCTTCGACAACCCTTTGTTCAGCAAAACACCTTTCAGTATCAATCGGACTAATTAGAAAGTATTGAAAACAGAAAGACCAGGATAAAAGAAGAGCCAAATTTTTTTAAAGGAAATGTTTATTAAACTAACAAGATTACTAATGACTCTGTACCCACCAGTATACAAATAATCGATATAATGCTTTTGTACTCTAAAAATGTCCCAATTGCATTTCAACCTAAGCTGCCTGAATAATAGGAAATTTGAAGAAAAAATTCACTGATTTCTTCCAATTTTTCTACGAATTCAATGCAGAAAATTTCATGCTATGCGCTATCCCTGAGAGAAATTTCAAGGGATTGAGGCCCGTATTTTAAATAATGCTTCATAGCTCTTTCTTTAATTCTCGCCACAAAGCGTTGATGGCGCGAACCGATGGTATAAACATGCGTGCTTCCAGGCCAATAAAAGGTCATAAAATCATTTTATGGGTAACCGAGTAAGTAAGATAAGCCAATCCTTACTAAACTGATTAGTAGGATGACTAGGGTTTTCAGCTAATTGAACTGTAGAGAGCGATCACGATCTTGCGTCAGTGTCTATCATTTGGGGAAGCACGTTTACAGATTGGAATGCGAAGCTAACAAACCAGTAGTTATCCTTTTACTGACAATGTTCTTTGCGTTGACACTAGTAAGAGCTGGAAACTTTCCAATGATGATCAACCTAGACTCATATTCTTACAACGAGTTAATTCAAGATGAAGATAAATAAGCTGACTGCGGTAAAAAGCGAACAGGCAATGACATGTTGTCTATTTCAAGCGTGACTTCCGTTTTCAGTTCATACGAGCTGACTAATTCAAAAGATGATTTTCAGTGGTGGGTTCAAACTTTTATGGTATTCGGCAAAAAAGTTATCTTTCATTTACACTTTTACGCTTTTACTTAAGCCAATCCTGAACATTATTCTCTCTCATTCGCAGCTAATGTAAGTTTCATTTTAGTGACTAAAGACTGAAGTCATACAGTGCGAAGTGTGATTTTTGAAGTACACTAGGAATAGGTAATTACATGACAGACGCAAGTTGGGCAAGTTATGTAACTTTCGATTGCGGAAAACTTTCTTTTCCAAACGAAAAATTGGAATACATGTATTCAGAAAGCTTGCCTCTTCGACACCATTCATTGTTAATGAGTGGTGGTGAATTTTTTGGTAATACGGCGATGCCTACAATAGTACGTGAATGTCCGTAACTCTTCGCATAACGCAAGTATATCGTTTACCCGGCCGGTTGCCAACTTAGTGCGATGCATTACCATCTCTTCTGAGCAGGATTGAAGCTGAAACTTCGTTGCCTGAGCAGAATGCTGAGCATAAAATGCGATTTTCCTGGTTCATCACGTAGAAGAAGTGGATTCCACCTCACGGAAGCTTTAAGCTCAACTTTGTGCACAACTTCCTTAAAAAAGATCACTTCGTATCCATGACTACCTTTACAAACACGCATCCTCATCTAACAGCAGAATGAAAACAAAGAAGAAATAAATGAAAAATTTGTTACAGCTTCATAATGTTTCCTTAATGGCATATAATACACTTCGAGTAAGGAACTGTTTTTGGTTTTAATTGTTTGTCTCACAGTCTTACACATTTAAGACGCCGTGGAAACCTCAGACGGTTTCTCTAATTATGATATCAATCGAAGTTTTTTCTCCCTTTTCAAAATCGATTTTCAAATGCTTTCATTTCCACCTTCTTTCTTCTGAAACTTACCACGCAATACGTAAGAAAAGAAAAAAAAAATTACGGCATTGATAAACAACACAAATAGTTTCACACTGTGGATTAGATCCCAAATGGACAGAGGGCAAAGGTTCAGTTTCCGACGTCGTAATGTTGTTAGCATGAAGTACGTCCGTAATCGCATTGCACAACAAACTGTGAAAAGTCGCCTGCCCTGTTGGCGAATAAGAACATCACTCAACATTGTGAAAAAAACCTCTTTAGAATTGCCGTCCCTGCCGGCCAAAAACGTTCGTGTTACTTGAATTTCGATATCTCTCATAATGTGTAAACGGTATTCTCTAATACGTAGAAGAATGTAATGGTGATTAATTCTAGTCATTTATATCTGTCTGTTTGGCTGCGGTGAAAGTCATGTGTTCAACTTTGTTACGTTATAAGTGGGGGCAATTAAACCGTACATGCATGATAACGAAAGGGACACTCAGGAGAAATTCACGAGACAAAGAAGCAGTTAGACAAACTTCTTGAAGACGGTCTTTACTTAGAGATGACGCAATTATTGCGATCTGTTACAAATATTGTAACGACGTAGTATCACGATGGTCGAGAAACCTGTTTTCTTTATTTGTACATCTTAGAAGAACATCGCGCACATTGTGACGTCATAATAACATAATTTATGACACTCTCCCGAGCCGATTAGATAAGAAACAGTATGGAATGATTAGCAAAGGATAAATGTTTAAGAATAGTATCGTAATGAATCTGATATCGTTCATGTCAAGTATTCATTTCTGATTGTTCCCGGATTCTATTATCATTATTAAGTTATTACTTATCATCGGAGTGGGGAGGTCAGCCGTCTATAACAAAAGATAGAGGACATACTATAGAAAATTGATTGGCAATGAAGGGGGGGGGGAATACACGTGAAAAATAAACAAACGTCTTAACAGCGTCTGACAACTGAAAATAAAATCGTGTTTCCCAGCTACCCAAATTGCAATTTCTATATTAACTATCTTTAACAGCAGCAATAGCGGCTTGGAAAACCTCTTTTTTTTTCTCTGAAAACTATGGTTTACGTGTGACGTTTTCTCTCATTTTTGTCTGTCTTTGCATAGAACTTTTGGACTAATAGGCATGAAACATACGCTTGTAAATTCATGTATCTTTGATAGATTGTTTCACTTGATTTAGAGAAAGGCAAATTTCATGGTAGTGGAAAATTCTAAGTTTGTTTATACATTTAGAGATTTGTCCCTCCGGAATTACAAAACAGCTGAAACCAGTGTTCCCGTAAGAACGCTCATGTCCAAAGTTCTTTCAATTTCGATTTTGAAACTAAATGCTCTAAACATGATAAAAAAATAGCGCGAGAAACGTTTATGCCACATTAAAAGCACTGTTATACATCTTAAGTTCTTGAAGATACATAGTTGTGTTACTTTCGTATAATTAAAGGAACAATTTTTTAACTTATCTTTAAAAGTTAACTCAGTAATAAGAATAAATCTAACTAGACTTCAGACTGAGACTGGTAGTCAATCCGTGCCTTTTATAAACTCGTTAGGCGGTGTTACTAACTGAAATCTTCGTTTCTACTCTGTTCCTCATTAGGGAAGCAGATGACAATCAGTATATATAAAAACTGAAAATGTTCTGACCTGGGAATGATGACCAGTTGATCAATATGTCATCATCCTTCTTATTCGCAGATTAGATAAAACAATTCCATATAAACTATTTGTGATAGGAGTGCATTATGCAGTTGATTTGCAACGGATTAAGGACGATGAGTGTAGGCTCAACTAGATTTTACAACTGGAGCTCTTCTATGTATACTTGCGTATCCTACTGATCATATCAATTCCATGATAACAATGAGTATACCATGAAGGCCAGAGTAAACCTTTGGCCTGTTCAACCTTTGTCTCTTGATACGATCAAAGTTAATGTCGGACATATATTTATGCAAGACATCTGTATACTAGTTTTAATATTGAAATTTAAATACCTTCCCAAAAAGTAATTGTTGCATAAAAGCTGACTTTGCAGTGAAAAAACGTGAAAGGCCATGACTCTTCATCAGTTGTCTTTTGAAGTTCTTTAACTTTGGTAAGGACAAAAGAATTCGAGGATCTGGATACTCAACTGCCGTATCTCCAAACAGTGTTGCGTTTCCAGAGTTGTCGCATCCCAGGTAGAGGCCGCCATTATAGTGCTTGAACATCGTGAAGCTCCAGAAGTAATCATGCTCAAAAGATTCACCGTTTCCATCAATGTCATCTATATTCTTGCAAATTGAAGGTGAAAAAGATAATTTTAAAGATAGTCATCCGCTATCCTTAATAAGCGCGCATTATTATTATTATTTTCTCTACTATGCCATATTACGGCAACGAGACCCGCAAGAAATACCACGGTGCTGCAATATAGACACAGGCTAAAATAAGGACGGAAAGTGCAGCATCAAAATGGCTGCACCAGGTGGAAAGGGATGACCCCATCTTTTTCTAGTATTTGTGGGCGTCAGTTCATCACCGCCAATGTGACGCCACGGAGTAATATAATACGCGCTTCGCTGGGCTAAATGAGGCGTGCTCAGTATAGCGAAGGGACGTCATTAGTAGCCAACAAATAGAATGATAATACACATGCGTTATTGACCAGGGATGAGGTCAATATGGGTGGAGAGGGTTGGGTGTTGCTTTTATATGGACCGATTCGAGGTCCATAAAAATGCACAAAAGAGTTACGGCAAGGGTAATATCAAGCCATCTTCACAGAGCAAGCTTGGTCAATAAGGGATTTATTATATAACAAAAAGATTTCTCTTAATAAGAGTCAAGAAAGACTTCATTATCTTCGAGCGCTGGGAGAGAGAACCAACCGTGAGAACTGTGCACAGAAATTATGAACATTCTTCAGGTCCTTGCGCAACCTTTTTTCTTACGTGAAATCGAAGTGGGCAACTGTGGACTTTAAAGGGAACAATGAGACGAACCATTAACAAGAAACATGCGTAATATAGCGTTTATTTTTTTTAGGATCAGGATATTTCCGAATCGCCCTGAGAGGTCCGAGAAAAGGGAAAACCAACTGAAAATTTTCAACCGATGAATCAGCCACTTGGTAGTATATTTTTATTTGTAATATATAGCTCCTGCTTTTCTTATCCTAACTCAAACTACATAAAAAATTATATCATATTGTCTAAATCTTACTTCCAAATTTTGCAGAAGATAACGAGTAACAAATCTGCTCGCCATATTGAAAATCAATGAATGTACGTTACAGTGTCAATGATGACTAAACCAAGATTAACCTGGAGACGCCCTTTCTCCTGAACCACGCTAAACAATTCACACTAAGATTTTTTTTTTTCTGGGTAGATCAGAAGTAACAAATCCCTTCTTCTGTAACAACCACATAGCGCCCACTCACCTTAATTGAATTTAATAAGCAAGGTTTTCCCTATTGGACACAAGGTTTGAAGATTGGGGAATATCGGTTGGGTATATCCTCGGATATCTTCCAGTTTTAGCCGGTGGATATTCGGTCACCTGATGCGTTTAGACCAGTCGCTCGTAAGAAAAACAAATGTGATGGATTACAGTCCTTTATATCCCTTCTTTGCTATTATCCAGCTTCTCTTGTTAAAAGTTATGGATTACCCTGACCATTATGAAAGTTTTAGCCGGAGGATATTCGGTCACCTGATGGGTTTAGACCATTTGCTCGTAAGAGAAACAAATGTGATGGATTACAATCATTTATATCTCTTCTTTGCTATTATCCAGCTTCTTTTGTTAAAATTATGGATTACTATCAATGTTATGGTTAGAAAATCCAACTCGCCTTGCCGATTGGCATTCAGTCATTTTTACGTTGGAAAGTAAACCAAATAATTACATTCTTCATCTCGAGATCTAATTCCACCGCCATAAAGGATAGGTTCGTTCTACACCTAACACATAATATGGATTAAGTGTGGATTAAGAATTGGTTTGTGAAGAATGAGTGCCGTCTGAGTGGGCGAATAAGTAAGTAAATATCCATTTCTTACCTTTGCTGTGATAGTTCTGGTTGCTCCATCTCCTACCAGTAATAAACTGTCGACGCCAAGGGCAATACAGTCTATGCAAGCAGATGTGTTATCATGAGACATAACTACGATTCAAAGAAAAGAGACTAAAATTACATATATTTAAAAAACACAGCGATGGAGACAAGTTAATGCAGAGCTAGCAGCGCGTACAAAGCGTAGCTCCATACTTATAAATTCTGGCAATAACTCTTACTAAAGTAAATAAATTAGTAAGTAAAAAGGAGCACACGAAGAGACGAGAACGTATCGAACGAAATTACTATGCTGGCACATCAACTACAAACTAAGATGGAAGAAAGAGTCGAGTCGAGTACCTGTCGTTATGCTGAGAATGAACGAGAAAAAGGGGAAGCGAGTGAAATCTTATCCTAATTTTTTTCAGCGTCAAGAATGGTTTGGTAACGTTATTCCGGATGATAAAATCTGAAGCCATTCAAACTAGAAACATCATGTAACCTTTAGACTCGACTCGTCAGGCATTTGAATATTGTATGGCTTGTTTAAATATTCGTATCAATAACTCGCTTTTCTTTCAACAATTCTTAGCTGATATCAGATATCTGAGGCGTCAATGACCACTGCAGAGATTTATAGACTGCCGGATCTGTAGCATTTGTTTTTGTCATACATTTGTTTTGTTTTGGTTTTTCTTTTTTAAAGAACGCGCACAGTAATTTGATTTACGTTTAATTTGTCTTTGGAGAACCCGTTAATCAGATGGGAAATTTTTTAGACCGCAAGTAAACATCGAGGTAGAGGAGGAAACTAAATCGTTTCTCGGCCAAAGCATACCTATATTTCCTGCTGTTCTCTTTGATTTCCTCGAATTACAGTAAATGGTTTGTCTAAATGGACAAGCTATCACTTTCTCTTTGCAATTCACCCTCAATGAAACTGGAAGATTCCGCGAGCTTTCGGCTACAGTTCTGTCACTGAAAAATGTGAGGAATATGAAGATGGCTCCTCTCAGAATAAGTGGCTCAGCATTTTCTTTGATTAGATCTAGTTTGTTTTGGACTTATCAGGAAGCGGCATGACGCGGACATGCTTATATGCGTGCCGAGGAAGCGTTTGGGCGACTGTCGTGGGCCTCAAGCAAAGTAAACTTAGGTATCATCACTGAGTTCGCTACAGACTCCTTACCATCAATCATCACCTCCTCTAAATGTAAAACGATTTCGCGATCTATCCGAAGAGTTTGCAACCGATGGTGTCTAACCCAATGAACATGGCCAACAGGAGGAGCAAACATACTTGTTCTCATCTACTGCATCGAGAATATCAATTCGTACTTTTAGTAAAGCGGTCTCAGTGTAGGCATTCGTAAGCTGACTGATACCTTACTTTCGCCCCGACAGCTCTTTCAAAGATCATACTTACAAACGTTAAATCAGATATGGGCAGTTCATAGTTGCGCTAGTAAAAGAGAGATCAATCTACGTACTCCCAGCGGCCCCCAAAGTCCCTTTGCAATCTACGGTACCCTCATTATTCAACACAACGAGACCACTTTGCCCAAGGTTCCATAGTTGATGTTTAGTTTCGATCTGCACTAAATGAGGCTTTTCATAGATGCTTGTCGGCGGTGGCGGTGTCGGTGTCGGTCCCCGTCCGAGATAGAAATATTTCATCCTCTAAAGGGGAAACAGTAAATAATCATCACCCTCGCGATGCTGGTTTATATAAGATTTGAAAAGGTGAGAATTCATACTATGTTAATTGTTTGATAAGCTTAAATTTAAAAGTCCGGTTAGAGGCCTCTTGCTTAATCAATAAGGAGGCCGGTGGGGATTCTGAGTTAGAATGAGGAGTTCAGTTACAAAATAATAATAATAAAAAGAAAATATACACATACTTACATACACGCATACATGCATACATACATATACATACTATATATATATATATATATGTATGTATGTATTGCTGTCAATTCTATTAGAAATGACATCTATAACTATAGTGTTGATGTGAAGAGATTCCTAATTGATGGGTTACGGAAGATCTTATCTAAGTTGTAATAACTGAGTAAGAGAACCTAAGAACCTAAGGAGGACAATTTAGTAGCGCACGTTTGGCCTCTAAAATAAGACGTAGAGGTATTTTTTTATATCTGTTTTGTTTTGCTTTGTTTTTTTCTAAGATCCTATCATATTTCTTTTCCTGAAAAATTAAAATTAAAATTTAAAATACAAAGTTATGACTGCATTCTGGAAAAAAAAAACTTACGCAAAGGTTGCTGTTGGTTTCGTACCTTTACAATTATCAATGAGTAGGAGACAAACAATCCACTTAACTTACTAAATATTAAGTTTGAATTAAGAAAATTTTTAAACCTTACCCCTTCATCATGTAAAGTGCAACCACAATACATGCTAGAGCGGTGTTGCTAACGAGGTGTGCCCACCCCAATGCAACCTGATGTAGCTTCCATGTCCGACCCTACAAAAGTAGGAGATATTTAATTGGAAGTAAACTAGATCCGTCTTTTTATTTTTAACCGGGAAATGTTACACGGTTATATCAGTCCATTACAACAGTCTTAAGATATCTTGATTTACTCTAAAATATGATTTGCCTTCAATTTCATTGTTACCCTTTTTGAGTAACACATTTGCCCAAAGATTAGCATACTGCTCTCGAAATCGAAACTTGGCTGAGATTATTTAAATTAAAGTATTTTTTGCATAAGATAGAAGATACAATAAAAATATCAGAGGAATATGCCGGGGGATAGCTTGTTATGAACTTGAAGATTAATCCCAATTATAAACTATTATAATTCACCGGCAGTTTAGCTACATTTATCACAGACAATCTGAGTCGGCAAGTGGCTCATTTCCCGTTGTGTTCCTACTTTTCCTAGTCCTCCTTTCATCATCCATTGTATTAAATGAATAATTCTTTGATACAATTGCATCAAGATGGGAAATGGCAGCCCTTTTTCGAGGAACAAGTGGATCAAAGGCCTGGATACTGCTATATTCAGGAAAGAAATACAAAGGTTTCATGGAAGTTCCCAGAATGCAGCCAAAACTAATAAAACTGATCAGGAATGCTGCTGCGGGATGTGGGTATCAGCAGGCTCTACAGGGACAGGGCTATCAACCAGTGTCCATCTGGGCTCCCCTTGAAAAATTTTCAGGGGAGTGGGGTGTGTCATTAAACATAAAACGAGAAAATGGAAGTTCAATTAGTTTATTTGCGTTTTGTCTTAAATTGGAACTAAATGGAACTTTTCATTAACTTTTGGAGGTTTTCTTTCAGGGACAATTAGAAAAGGTTAAGCGATTTTAAAACGTAATTAAATAAGATGATATGATTCAGGAAAGATAAATTTTAAGTAGAAAATGTGAGCTGAAAGGTTTTTTTAATAGTCAGCAGAAAATAATGAAAAACTTCAAAATCCGATCCATACTAGTCCGGGCCAGCGCCAGTTTTATCCAGACCTTGACGTCATGAAACATTATCCATCATCAAATCATTATTCAGTATTCATTAATAATCAATAATGCCAACGAATAATAATAATGAATCAAGCTTGTGAATAATGCTTATAAATAGCGGTGATAAATGATAATTAGTATTAATAATACTATGAGTATTGCCATTACGGAGCCGCGATGCGTTCAGGTAAATATTCATCACTTCTACCTTCCACTTCGGTGAATAATTGTTTATAATCATCATCATGATGTTAATTTATAGATAAATGAGAAAGAGAGACGCACACCAGACAAGACGACCCTGGTTCTGAACAAAACCCAGTGTTTAGGGATTTAATTTTTCTATTTCGAAATGGATGTCAGGAGGTGGCAATTGTTCATAAACCAAGTTTCCTGCTGTTTTGATCTGATATTCATCTAAGACTTTCTTACCCTCTTTGTTTGTTTTAAAGAAACATCCCCCTCAGAGATAGAAGTTCCCTTTGTTTCGTGTTCATACATTTCGACCGCATCAGCTGTTTGTGAATCCATCTTTATATCTATAAACATTAAATATAGTTAAATGAATATAGTATTAAACATTAAAATCAAAAAATAAAAAAACAAAAGTTAAAAAAAAAATTAATAAAATATTTCATATACTATTTTATCAGTGTGATAATTGTTCTTCTAATGAGATTAGGAAACGACGAAGAAATACTGATCGTTCTTTAACGCGGGAACCTCTGATTAAAAAGAAAACGCTTTTTCGTCTTTCAAAAGAAGGGTACTTAGAAGGGAATTTCTAGAACTTGATGCGTTTAGGTTCTACTTCGCCTTACAGAACAAACAAAAATATTTTAAGTTGGTCTAGAAAGAAATAATCTGATTGGGACCGAAACGCATTTTACGCCAGAATGAGTGAATATTACACAATAACTTTAGCTATTTGAGGTTTCCCTTCATCGGGACGCAAACTTCCAATGTAAAATGCACAGTTTGGTTTGCTGCAAAAGCTATTTTTTTATTCATTTTTTCACTTGTTAATTAACCCTGGGACCTTAACTCTCTCTTATACCATCTGATAATGGCGGCGACTTCTCGTAATATGTGACGGAAGGTTAAGAGCGAAGAGGGATGGAAGGGAAACGAAAAACATCGAACAGCTCGGCTGAACTGACCAACTGGAGAAAAGTCTAACCCTGAAAATCCGCTTGGCTCACAGAAAGCAGAAATATGTCACATATTTCTTAGTAAACGTACGTCATTACTTTACCATTAGTATAAGTCGAGTCTTTGAATACCTTGAAGCTTACTGACAGACGTGATGTTTCTTACGCAGTTGTAAGACAATTTGTTAAAAAGAATAGCTATAGCCTTAGAAAAAACGAGCACAGATAATAAGATTACCCGTTTGGTCTGAAGTTATCGACAGATAATGACACCGGGTCGCCTACGTCATGCAACAACAACAATAACAACCTTTGTAGCTGCCAGGATTTAAAGTTATTACGTAATTGTATTTTTTCGTGCTTTTCGTTTCTGCTTAGAATGGTTTTTGCGCCTTTGTAGCCTTTATTACCATTAGTCAGTAAGTCTTACATTGTGAGTTTCTTCTTGATCCGATGAAGTGTTGATAGCAGAGTTCCTTACCAAGGATCTCAGAGTTGGTTTTTTTTTTGGTGTTTCGTCTGACCACAAGTTTTTGATATATATTTGAAACTTATGATGTCCAAAATGGAAAGTTTATCAATCCTTAAAATGTGCTCTTGGCCATGCTTAAAGGTATGCGCTTTTGATTTTATTTCCATTACCGAATGATTCCGGTATTTTATCCGTAATCATGTTCTTATGACTTAAAAGTTTTGCTCTTCCTTTTTCACTATATTGTCTTTTTGCATTTATTTCATAGTCCGCATACACAGCACTGAAGAGTCTTCATAAGCTTTTTTTTATAATAAGCACAACAGGACAAGCAATTTGCTTGGCTATCAAATGAAAGGCTTCCACATGTGGTCAAGAGGTTGAACAAGGAAGCATGGTTTGTAGAATTTACTTCTTATCTGGAGCATTGGGGCAGTGACATGTTTCACAGTTTTAAACAATTTTGAGGTGTCAACTGAAACATAAACAGAAGAGGAAGGAGGTGGAACATGAGAAATTACGCTATTTTAAGTCGTTTGTGACCTTCCGAAAGATGACGCAGAGGTTTTGTTGCTTTTTTTTTTTCTTAACGTCAGGCTTAAGATATCGAAACCTACCCCAGCATGTTTACTTTATGACACGTTTTGTGGGTTTTCGGCGCTTCTGATCCTATTTCCATCACCAAATCATAAATTTTGTCTGTAGTTATATAGTTTTAAATATAATGGGTGCCAAGCAGGCTCAGCTTAGCTCTAGATTTTGAAGTCACTCGATAGTGAAAAGGCACTTTGGACGTGCTCTTCGGGACTAGAACTCAATGAACCATGTCCTGCCTAACCAAAGGTTTAATACGATTCAGTACGGAAGCGTCGACATCTCGCCCCCTCATATTTCTTTTTCCGAGTTTAATGTGTAATATCCACTTAGATCCATGAGTCCTTCCGAAAAGTAAAGCTAAGCAGTTTAATGATTGACGTCAGGCCTTAGATATCCAGAAACATCCAGACATACTTGCGGTATTCAACTATTGCTTCACTTACGGCGTCGCTGAAAAATTAAAACAGGCAAACTTGAACCTTTAAATACTCCAGGGATACTGTGCTACCGTATTGATGAAGGTGTGACTTTGCAAGTCTTGTAACTTGATTTGCTTTAGCTAATGTGTCAGAGACTTTAGATAATAGCGAAGAGTGAAAAATGAGTGGGACAACCACGCTGCAACTCGTCTTTCCCTGGTTTGTCTATTGACCGTAATTAACTTAAGGTTGATATTTGATATACGTTGCAAACTGTGAAAATATCAGAATGGATGTAAAAAATCAATCCAGTTTAAGAATCAACGTTAAGGCTTTTAAGGCTGGCAGAAGTCTGTATTTATTTTATGCGCCACACGCAGTGGTATTCATTCAAAAACACCATCCGGTCATTCGGAAAAATTATCTACTGTGTGTGGGGGCCCACTATCGCAGTTGAGCAAGGACGGGAAAATAACTGTATGAAAACAAAAATTTTTCCATTTGATAGTCATTGTTATGTTGCGTGTTCAGGAGAGCTGCCACGAAGTTCCCACAGTTAAAAGTCAAGCTGAGGCAAAGAAGAAAGTGTATTTGTCAGTAAACAACCTCTCCTTTCCCTTCAAGCCCAAGCTAGTTTTAAATGGATCGACGATTATCAAAACAATTGACGTGAACTGAGACCAAGACACTCGGGAAGAGGAGAGGGGTTATTTTGCTCAGAAAATGACTTTAAGTATCCCGCTTAAAGAAACAATTACAGAATTGGATACCTGTGTATTCCGTTAGAAGAGACGGCGACTGAGATTTTTACACCGAGCACAAGTAATTGTCAAACTAGAACAGAAATAAAAGTTACGGGATTGCAACTACATACGATTGAGACTCTCCAAAAACAACTTTCCTTCCTGCTACCAGGGCTCCACATTCGATAAGTGGTGCCTTTCGTGATATTAGACGACGGATTCAAAGTAATGCTATACGCATAAAACATATGATGGCTGCCCGAAACTTTATAACAAATCTTATTCAATAACATTACCTATTTAAGGTTTTCTTCCATCCGAGCACACTTTCGTTCAGCCCGGCAAACGCCTGATGCAAGGTACATGATAGTCTACTTTGCCACGAACGCTCTTTTATCTTATTTCCAACCGTTAAACGTTAACTAAAATAAATACCTGCTCACCTTCGCTTTTCTTAAAACATCTAGGCTCTTGCAAGTACACCACTGCTGGAAGACAAAAATCGTATATGGAACAAATCAAAGACACAAGTATTTATAACAGTAACTACTTAAAAATGTTGTGACACAGCAGTGAAGTTGTCACCGCCTGCATCGCTCTCACGAAAAGCATCTTAACTATACTAATAACAGGAATGAACAAACCTATGATAACAATGTCTAAAATAGGAAAGTTCAATTAAATTTTAATGATTTTTTCGTGCCTGTTGGATTGCTTTTGCTTTTGCCAAACGTAACTTAGGGTCACGTTAGAAGTAAAAGAATTGTTGCATGGGTCTTCGGTCCTTCTATATATATTATTCTTTCTAATTGAGATATTATTCTTTTCAACACGCGTAAAAAAAGAAGGAAAAAAAGCACACGAACTTATTCTTGTTAAGTCCTGTTCGAGACTTCAATCCTTTGGGCAAATTTCCACCATTCAATTCTCACTGTGATTATACGTCTTGTTCTAACAAATTGCTTTTTACTTTTCCTGTCATTTTCTAGAATGGTTAGCGCAATGGACTAATTCCAAAACTAAAATAAGCCCTTGTATTAGCTTGTATAGGAACAAAAAACGCACACGAACTTATTTATGTTCTGTCCTATTCGAGACTTAAATTCTTTGGGCAAATTTACACCATTTAATTCTCACTGTAAATTAAACGTCATGTTCAAACAAATTGATTTTTACGTCGCCTGCCATTTTCTGGGATGGTCAGCGCAGTAGACTTGTGCCAAAACTAAAATAAGCCCCGGTATTAGCTTGGATTGTCTTGATATGAACCATAACGCATGTACGTATGTCAAGTTATTTGGGAATATATATTTTTATCTCGTCGGTTTACAGAGCCATAATGAGTTTGAAGGAGTGTTGACAGGTTATAAAAACGAAAGAAAATTAATTGGTTATTCTTAATAGCAAGCTGTTGATGCAATAATTTAAATCCTGCACAGAATAGTAAAAAAAATACATCGGGCATAGTCGGATATTTAATATGACGGAAAGAAAAAAATGCAATTCAACTTGCATATGATTTACCAGAATCTTAGTTTGAGAAATTCGCTGAATAGAGAATAATACATGCATGCTTGTAGATTAGGAATTTCGCTGCGCTCACTCGTGAGCTGTCGAGTTGAACACTCGAAGAGAAATTCCATACCTACGCGCACCCATGTATTATTCTCTATTTAGCGAATTATTCTTGTTAAGTCCTATTCGACTCTTAAATCCTTGGGCGGAAAAAGTCGAAAAGTGCGTCGACGATAAGGCTCAACATCGCGCAGAAGTGTGTGGCACATCCGGGATATTTACGGGTGCAATGGCGCTAACTTTAAAAGAGCGAGACGACAAATGGCATCACACAATAAAGAAAAATGGCCGCAAGAGGCAAAGGTCTCCCTGCTTTTAATATTTTCACAGCTTAACTATAAAAAAAAAATCGAAAGGGTTGCATATGGCTTTTAAAAAATTTTAAATTTTTAAGCGTCATTGTTTGAAAGCTATAATAATTTTTCAGTGTTTTAGTGTTTTAGGGACTGGTCATTAGTTAATGTAGAGGAACGGGGGAAGAGAGAGAGAGAGAGGGGAGAGATATGTTGGCGGATTAAAATTTCTGCAAATAGCAAGTAACCCCCCTTCCCTTCTTAATTCAATATTCAATATCTACGTGATGACTCCCCCCCTGTCAGATCATATTTCCTCTTACATGCCTTGTAATTAATATAATTCATGTCACATACAAGCCTAAGATGATTACTTTGCATAACAACGGAATTAGCCTACTAACTTACAAAATCGGCGTATCGAGAAGATTTAGTGACCGATTTGTCTTACATGCCTTGTAATTATTATAATTCATGTCACATACAACTATTAAGTGATTATTTTGCATGTAAACGGAACTGGCCTACTAAATTACAAAATCGGCGTATCGTGGAGACTTAGTGACCGGTTTGTCTAACATGCCTTGTAATTAATATAATTCATGTCACATACAAGCATCAGATGATTACTTTGCATGACAATGGAACAAACCTACTAAATTACAAAATCGGCGTATCGTGAAGATTTAGTGACCAGTTTGTCGTCAAATTCTTCATGTCTTTTGAACATACCAGTATTATTAAATTATTGAGAATGAAGTTTTGTTAAATATGGAAAATTATTTCTTGACTTTGGAAAATTACTAGATAGTTACAAATTATGTCTTCATGGTGAACAAAAATATATATAACAACCAAGCAGAATTTATTCTTTTCCAACGATTTTCTGGCAATTGTAACAGGACTACTTTCTTGTTGTTATATCATGTTTAATTACTTCTTGGGTTATAGAAGTTACAAGCTTTCTGTCAAATAAAGCACAATAAAACCAATGGGTCTGGACTCTTTATTATTTAAAATTAAACAACTAAATCACACCATAAATGGTTTTAAAAATATACAGTCATCAAAAATCACTAAGATGTAGATCACTGAGTGGTGTTTAAACCCCAAAAGCGGTAGAATTAACACAAAATGTATAATTTCACATTACTCACAGATATTATCTACAATCTACTATTTAACTGCTTTACCCACCTTGGGCGATGGACCACTCTAAAACTGTACCTCAACTTGCTGATGCCCCCCTCAACTTATTTATAAAAAATTTGTCAGTCCCCTTTCTTGCCAATCTGAATAGCCTTAACCCCCACCCCCCACCCCCACTTCTTTTATCCCTACCCCTCTCCCTATCTACTACGTAAATAATGACCGGTCATTTAGCGGCCATAATCCAAGATTATTTCAAAAAAAGACCTTGGATTGAGAATAGCGAAGGCTTTCCCATTCATTTAGCAACATGACGGAGTGGCGCGAAAGGAGGATTACACGCCAGTAGCTGATTGGCTATATCAAAGACACGTAAAAAAATTATCGTATTATTTTTTTCGCGTGTGTTGTTGCGACTTTTCCCAGGGCAATAAATCCTTGTGTAACTCTTTACATCGTAATATCAATATGCATATTCTCCATACTGTTCTCTATACATTTCTAAAGGTGCTGACAAGGAGAATTTGTTTAACAATCAAGAGCTGCTTTGGTTGGTGATCATTTCCTTTATTCTCATGATCCTGATATATGATTCCGAGGTGATGGTGTAAGGAGAATTTGATGCAAGTCACTCCAAGGGTTGATAGGGTTAACACCGTAGTCTATGTGATGAATTAGTTTATCGAACTTTATTAATCTCAAATGAATAAAGGGGTAAGTTTCTAAAGAAACTCTGATACTGTTTTTTTTTCCTGGCGTAGCTCCTTGGTAAGTTTCTTATTAATCTCAATTTGATAATTACTTACTTAATAATTAATTAGACTGAAGTACGAGGAAACACGTTAGTAGACAGAGAAAAGAGAAAGACAAACAAACAAATTACCAAACAACCAAACAAATTTCTCGCTGTTGGCAAAGGCAAATTTGTTCAGCATTTCACATCTAGTTTTCTACGTGAAGCCTTGCAAGGAATTAATCAATTAAAATAGGCTTCGCGGTGAACGTGCGCGTAGCTAGTTATTACTATTATCATTACTATTATTATTATCATCATTATTATTATTATTATTGTTGTTGCTATTATCATTATTATCTCTTCTATCAGAGTCTTTGCTAATGTTCTTTTTGTGCATCAGCCAGGCGCATACCATGCACCCAGGGCATCAGTCACGCACGTCAATAATCATTATTATCATTATTATTATTTCTATTCATTTAATTTTTTCTTCATCATTTTGTTTTTCATCTTGTGTCTTAGTGCATTTGTCAGTGTTCATGATAAGTATGCCAATACGGATATTCTCATCCAGGAAGGTATGCCAAAGCTTAGTTCTTATTTTCCGATGCAGAAAACAAAACCAATTTTTACAGTCTATATATACGGTGACGCTAAAACGTGAGTGTTAAGGGTTCATATCAAACTGAAGTAAGATACCAAGGAAATTATCGATGCAGTTCTCTTGGTCTGTTGCTTGTTTTAACAATTTTCTGCAGCCATTTTACGTGTAATGGATATAATCCGTGATGTTTTCGGCAAGGAAAGGGTTCAATTATTTGCTTAGTGTCTGGACGCAGACTGAAGGCTGAAGAGGAAAAGGGTGAGAGAGAGATTAAAGAAGCTAACGCATGCTATTGTTTTGTTTAAATTTGTTGAGTTGTTGTTGTTGTCTGGGTGGTTGTTTTTTACTAATGCATGACCTTTTAATTAATAATTTCGTAAAAATCCTAACTTAACTTCTTTTGCATGAAATTCCAAGAAAGCTTTGCTAGAGATAACTTAAAATATTTTCCAGCATTGAATGTTTTTTTATCTTATGATAGCAAACTACAAAGGTCAATTTTTTTTAGACATACTTTGGTGGATCTTATAATCACCATAGGCGCGACAAAAATCAGCTTTATAGGACAAGAAAAAAAAAACGGTAAATCTACATGTAAGAAGCTCAGAGAAAAAAACATGGTAAAATAGTGAATGTTGAACTTCGGCTACCTTATTTCATAATGTTTTGCTGGATTTTGATTTCACGATAGCAGAAAAAATTGCAAAAATACAATTCAAACAACTTAAAAGAAGTTCCAGAAACATGACATGACGCGAAATGTAAATGATAATACTGAGGGAAAGAGAAACAAAAAAAACCAACCGTGAAACGATCAACGCAAATTTCAAGAGACAAAAGATTTGCTGTTTTCCTGTAATTATTTTGTTAAGAAATTTGCGCAATGCTAGTTTGCAATACGACATTTACGTGTTGTAAGTAAGATTTCATGAAATAAAGTTACCGGCTAAAAAAATCTACACCTAAGTTTGTTTATATTTGGAAAATCGAGCTTCTTTTCTTCAGCAATCCATACTGAAATCATCCTTGAAATGCAAGTAATGCTTTCAGCTATCCAATTGGAAAGAGACTTGCACGCTGACTAAGATTGTAGCAAATAGTCTATAGTATCATCCCACGAAAGATTAATGATCGCATTAATTATTATCTTTGAAAACGAATCATAGTAAGCATTAGCCTGATAATAATAAACCCAAATAAAATATAATGCTATACAAAGTTTATAAGGATGAAGGTAAGAATAATTCAAGCAACTAGCCAACATTCTCCTTTGCCATTTGGCCTGTCAAATTAAAATGTATTAAGGATGAAGAGTGTTTGAGGGTCCGGATAGCTGAGGTCCCAATTTTCAACCAAAGTTGTTTTTCCAGTGTGGTCGCATCCCAGATAACAGTTGCTGTAGAAACAATTTCTGAACATTGTATAGCTCCAGAAGTACAAAGGCTCAAAGACACTTACGTCCGAAATAATTCCTGACACTGGCACTTCCTGAATATAAAACAACTTTGATTTAGAAATAATGTAACAATGTATCAGATAAATCAATAAAGGGGGTATGTTTCCCAAAAGACTTTGGTGCTGCGTCGGTGGGAGAGTATAACAGGGTAACGTAGTATTATAGTCTCTAGCTCTGATAGATATAGTTACACTAAAATACCGGGAAGACGTTAGCCTTCTGAATCATACATCCTAAAAAGGTTGACCTAAATAAAATAATCCTTTTATTATTGGCAAATGATGAAATGACCAAACTGTGAAGAAAACAAAGAAATACTGCAACCAATCAGTTAGTGGCCAGTAACAGTGAACGATTATAAACAAAGGAAAGAAAGAAAGAAAGAACAGCGAACGGATGGATGGGTGAAAATCCTGTCTCTTACATTGGTGCGTTTAAAATTAAGCTCACTTACTTATGTTTTGAAGTAGTAAATAAAGTTTTACCTACCATCATCACTCCGGGCCATGTTAAAACTTCCATTGCAAGTAACAGAACCATCTTTGGCATCTCTCATCATAATACCATCGTTGGTCTTGCTAACTAAGCTCCACAGTCGGTAACTGGTGTTTATTTTGACTGGATGGGTCCTCAAATAGTCGATAAGCCCTCCAGAAATGCTTGCCTCAACCGCATACCAAGGGATTTGGACTTTTGAGTTTTCTTTAAGACAACATAATCCCTTCGAAGAAAGGATATGGCCATTAATGGTGCGCTTATAAGGCCTAGTGTCAAAACCCAGACAAACCCAATGTGTGACATATCAGACATGGTCTATAGTATGTAATGATGTTTATGATTTATATCTGCCTTCCACTCACTAGACGTCAGATTTCTTACTCCTTAAGCAAAAGAGTAATTCTTATTATAATGATAGTTAGAGCAATAATGGTGATGGTTATGATGACGATGATGATGATGATAATAATAATAATAATAATAATAATAATAATAATAATGGTGATGATGCAATGATGATGAAGATGAGAATAGATGAGAATAAAGCAAAGTATAATTCGATGAAATTCTTGCCAAAGCAATTTTCGGAAGATTTGGTGCGAATCAAACGTTTTGAAGTCAGTGCTTTGATGGTATTTCGGATTGTGATTTCACGATGACTCGGCTTTCTATTTTTGGGACGTAAAATGTTTACATGAGTAATTCTCGATTTTGAGCCCGCATTGGTAAAAAGATAAAAAAACATATAAATAGGAAAAACATCACAATAAAATTTCAATTTGACGAATTTTTGCATTAACAATTTCAATGTCGATCGAAGACCGCCTCGGTATTTTTACCTTCACTATCTCTTCCTCTTTCCATATGAATGCTCGGAGTCTCTTTTTATCATCAAGTTTATCGTTATTTGAAGTTCCTGGTAGTCTTCCGGACCCATTTTGTCGTCGCACTGTAAAAACTTGACTTGTATTGGCGTGACCTTGCTTGGTAACACATCAGAGAAGACGTGTAGAAAAAGATGGCAAAATCCCTAAACATCTCCGTCTTTTTGATAGGAAATAATTCTCTTTGTTTTGTTGTACGTCACGTTGACGTTAATCACATCGGCCATGTCTAGGTTATGTAAAGGTCTTAAAGATAAATGAAGACAGGTAGAAATTGTGGTTTGTTGACTTCCCATAGGCATAAAATAGCAAATATAAGAACTTCTTATTTTTCGGGGGAAACTAACACTTTTAAATGATGGCAATAATTGCGTCATCTCCGAGTTAGAGCTGTCTTCAATAAATTTGTTTAACTGCTTCTTTGTCTCGTAAATTTCTTCCTGAGTGTCCTTTCGTTAGCTTGCATGTACAGCTTCCTTGCTCCCAATCATAACGTAACAGAGTGGGGAAACATGACTTTCACCGCAGCCAAACAAACAGATATAAATGACTAGAATTCACCATTGCATGCTTCTGCGTATTAGTGAATACCGTTCACAAATTGTGAGAGATGTCGAAATTCAAGTAACACGAACGTTTTTGGCCAACAGGGACGACAGAGCAGAGGACTTATGACAGTTTTTTGTGCAATGCGATTGCAGACGTAATTCACGCTAACGACCGACAATACGACGTCAAAAACTGATCTTTTGCCCTCCGTCCACTTGCGATCTAATCCTCAGTGTGAAAATATTTGTGTTGTTTATCAATGCCATGAGTTTTTTTTCCTTCCTCTTTTCTTACATATTGCGTGGTAAGTTTCAGAACAGAGAATTTTGACAAGGGAGAAAAAACTTCGATTGATATCATAATTAGAGAAACCGTCTGAGGTTTCAACCAGGGAAATGATACTTCAGACTATTAGTGAGACAAAAATAGATGAAAAGGCCGCAGCGCTTGAAGATTCTCAAAATACCGGTTCTTGTACTTCTCGTGGCTCTTTTAGTCCTCTTTGGATTCTCAGTTGCGGATAGAGTGATGGAGACCTTCAAACTGAGATAAGGCGATTGGGATGACTGTTGTTATACGCAGGCAACACAAGTATTTATAGCAGTAACCAACGTAAGCATGTTAAAACAAAGAAGTGAAATATCATCTTCGTTTTCTTGTTTAAACTAGTCGCTGATGATATAACATTAGAACGCTTGAGCCAATTTGCACCGGCGTTTACTTGCATTGCCTTTTTTTTTAACATGTTTCTTTTTTTTACGTATTTCAATATGTTTTCCTTATTTTGTCATTTTTTATCCTGATTAATCATTTTGTCATAACAAGTGACCTTTCACAAAACCAGGATTGAAAATGTTATTCTATACTACCGTGCTTAAGGCCAACACAATGGATTTGTATCAAAATAATCACTGAAAACTAAAATACATACCCGACATCGGCTTGAAATACCTACTTAATTTTGAGTATCGTTCTTCACTCACAGCAGAACAACATGCAGGTTGAAGGCGTCTTAAATGTGTAAGACTGTGAGACAAACAATTAAAACCAAAAAAACAGTTCCTGACTTGAAGTGTATTATATGCCATTATGGAAACATTATGA